>JAAAKQ030027711.1:5000-17384 GCA_010016005.3 Zanna intricata
ACCGGATCCAGGGTTGCTGCGGTTTGAGTCGGGCGGTTTGAGGCGACGGTACTTCTCGGAGCTGTGTTTATGCTTAAGTGCGAGTCCGGTTCTGGGAGGCGGGACAAATGAAAGGAGACAAAAATTTTTTTTTTAATTTAACCGGAGTTAAAGTAGTTGACTATATCGTTCAAAGTTTTATGGAATCTCTGTTACCAATTATGATCCGATTTATAAGAAAAATAACAAAAATTTCATAAAAAGGTTTTACCTACCTACCAAGAAGCCAGGATATACTACATTAGGATTACGAATAAGGGCTACCTCAGCACTTGAGATGAATTTTTTTTACGTCCGCCGGTTAGGGAACAAAATTTCCGGATACGTCCGCAGGTAAACCGCTCCCTGCAATATCACTCTGAATTGAGTTCTTGAGACAGTTAGATGTTATTGCGTTCCAACCGTACAACTGTAACCGTTCAGTTAAAACCCGCGGAGCACCACCGCGGATGAGAGAAAAGAAAGGATAGTAAAATTAAAAATTTATCAGTAGAAACGGTGGAACGAGATAAAAAAACCTCTTTTGAGGAAGTCCGAGAGTCCTACCACACAATAGGCATCCATCTCACCACTATTCCATCAGGTAATCGGAACATCTTCACCCGGATAGGAGCAGTAAAAAGCAAAAATTATTTTGTAACATTTCAAGACCGTTAGAGGTAATATTAATATTATGTTTCTCACTCATGTAAGCTATTTTATATGCTAGAATCCCCTTCATCCCGGAATCAGGGTAAGTGCCGATTAAAACTCGACCCCGACCGTTCATAGAATACAGAATTGTGTAATTATTCCATCTTGTGGTTATTTAAGCGTTAAAATATAATCAGTACGGATAAGCGTCGATCTTAAAAACAGTATCTATTAAATCAACTCTGATCCGAATTCAAAATATCCCTTACGATTGATTGTTTTGATTGCCTGTTTGTAGACGGGATGAAAAAAACTAATGCAACGTTTTCCAAATTTAAAATATAAATATTTTGTTTTGGGTAATTTTCTATAAGTTCGATAATTTCGAAGAAAAATGTTTTTTCCCTTATGTGTACGTTGAAATCTGTTCAAATAGTGAATAATACGCAACCCTCCACCACGATCCAATAAATGAGATTTAGACTTGTACAGACTCAGGCCGACCATTCCTGACAATTCTGGTTAATTGAACTCCAATACCAAAGTACATCGATATCCGCTATAAAAATCACCGATATCTGTATTCAAATCCGTATAAATCCTAGAACTTAAACCTCAGTACTTTCGACTTCAATAATGAACTGTTAAACAACTCATTTGCGACGACAAGTTAACTACTAAATCTTTTAGGGGTGGGCTAGAAAATTAATTTTAAAAAAAGGGGGTAAAACGAAAGTAAAAAACTTATACGTATAAAAAAATTATTTAATTAATCTTAATTAATTTCCTTTTCAGATTATTGTTAAAATCTGTTTAAATCTTTCAGAAAAAAAAATTATTTTATTTAATATATCGTTGCGTAATTCGAATGGAAATATCTCAATCATAATTTTTAAATTCTCTTATTGTTGAAGGTATTTTCTTTACCTGTTTTTCATTTACTCATTTTAAGTAGAAAAAAATAATACAACGTTAAATTAAAAGTTAATACAGCAAAAAGAATTAATTTTAATAATCTTTTACTGTTGACGTCTTGGATTTTGTCACCATGGGATTCGCCCGAGGAGAGCCTTGATTTGTCCGAGCCGTCCGTTCGGTCACTACTTCTTATTCTACACTGCAGCATAAATTAATAATTAAAATGATGAATATCTAATTATGGGTCCACGGACTAGTCCCGTACTGGAAGAAGGGAAGGGGAAATGAAGGCCTTCACAAGACCGCATTGTCAGCCTATGATTTAGACAAAAGAAGAAATATGGGCTCTTTAATTCCTTATAGTAGGGACCACTTTTGAAAAGTGTTGCTTTCGAGATATGCTCTCTCTCACTCTCTCTCTCTCTCCCTCCTACTCTCAAACATACACACACAAACACTTTAAAATATATATATATATAATATACTCAATAGTATTTATAATGTCGGTTAAGTCTATCCTCTCTTCAAGTTCTTAATTGAAATATCGATTGCTGGTATTTTTCTGATGTCAATGAACCCCCACTCTCCACCAGCCACTTTTTTATCCCCCCAAAACAACGTAATTATTTTTTGCTAATATAATTGTTAAATTTTACATAAACCTAATTCGATAATATGTTAAATAAATGTACTATACAACTTCCTTACGAATTCTGTTACAATACTTGTAAGTAATTTTTTTTTTAATGAGAATGTTATAAATATATGGATATTTTTACTTACACATTATTTCAGTTATAAACATACTAGCAGATTTTGACAACATGCAAAATACTAAGTATACTTTCTATAATAAAACAAATATAATTAGGATTCTTTTTTACAAGTAAGTAACTTTACATTAAAAACTCTTAGAAAAATGTATTCAAAATAAAGAGATGTTTGTATGACGTGAAAGCTCAACCAACATTAAAGTTCGGATAAGAAATAAATAATGGAATTATTTTTGGAAAGTATTATAAATATGATTTGTCATTTTAGTTTTCGATAGTTTTACATTTTTTATCAAAACTAATAATATATAAAAATATAGGCATGAAATCTATCTCTAAATAATATTAAATACTAATTTAAATCATATTTAAAGATGAACAATTTTTATTTTTTTAATTAACATTTCTCTATATGTTTTCACTAGACATTACATGAAATATTTTGTTATTATTATTATTATTATCAACCTGCTTTTACATATCTAAATTTTAAATAATCTTTTTTTTTTATTTTTATAGGTGCAACATTACATATTTGTCGTACAAGCACAAGACGCTGGTCGTCCGAGTCTATCATCAACGCTAACGGTATACTTTAACGTTCTGGATTTAAATGATAACGCACCGCTGTTTGATCCGATGAGTTACAGTAATGAAATATTTGAAAATATACCCGTTGGAACATCGGTAATCTCAGTAACAGCCACCGATTTAGATTCCGGTAAGTATCTTCACTTTATTATCAGAATATTTATATTATATTATATCTAATACGTTATTTTTATACAGAAGTAATTGATTTTCAGCTTTGAAAGGACTTTTTTTTATGGTTATAACAATCGATTCCAGTCGACTAATCTCATCGGAGTGGGGGGGTTCAGTTATAACTAAATTAAATTTATCGTACACATATGTTCGATAACGATTATTAACACGATTCGTCGTAATTTTGCGTAAGACTCACCACATGTATGTTGATTTAAAGAGAAAAAAAAGGCAGACGTGAATTTTTTCAATCAAAAAATTCAAATTTTTGAAAATAAAAAAGAATGTTACCGGGTTTTATTTTAATAACATGCAAGAAAATTAATAATGCTAGATAAAAATATTCAGCCTAAATTAAATGGAAAAGTTAAAAAAAAATTCTGTAATCGAATACACGTTACATTGTTGAAAATTCATTAGAAAAATATCTCGAAATCAGTAATTGAGAAAAATAAAACAACGAAAGGATCAAATGCTAGGAAATAAATTAATAAATAAACGATATGATTACCGATTTCAGTATTCTTAAAAGGAAATTTAATTTAAATTAACTCTAAATAGGAGAACAAAGAATCTTCCTATAAATTCTATGAATGACAATGAATAATTGTGAATTTAAAAACTTTAAAAATATCATTCAATATTTTTCAAATCACCTTTATCTTTCTGGCTTGAATTCAACCATCAAAAGCTACTATGCATTCACATTTTTATTATAAAATTAATTAAGTGATTTTTTTTTTTTTACATAATTTAGTAAAGATAGAGCGTAATGTTAAATTATTTTGTAGTCGGATCGTCTATTAACTTGTAATAGGTAAATTTTTCTGATAGCTTGTCAGAAAAATTGTTTGCTAATAATCCCTACTGTCCGTCAGGTTATTTTATCTAAATTCATATTAAAAAAAAAACTTGTAGTCCTGGTTTAATATTTATAAATTATTTTTGAGGTTTGACATTTTTCATCTAACTTTCTTAATTTCCTACAAGGTTATTAAAGAATTCTTACTTAAAATCGTCGGAACTTTTGAGAAGCACCTCCCATCAAAAGCAACTAAATAATTTACTACGAGCAGCGTAATGAATTAGCTCATAAACCGATAGTTTTAATTAAAATTAATTAATGAAATAATAATAATATTCTTCATAATTTCATTTTACAATTTTCCTTTCTTTTTATATTAAATTACATCTTGTCTGGAATATAGATACGGTTAGTAATCGGAAAAGAATTTATAAAGTCAATTATATTAAAAATCAGTATAATAGTAATAATAATTTAAAATTTTAAATATTTACAAATATGTAATCTCGGGTTAACGTAACGTAAAATTATAGTGTATGTTTATAGCCCACCGGGTCTAGTGGTTAACGCGACATCGCAGATCAGCTGATTTCGAAGTCAAGAGTTCTAAGGTTCAAATCCTAGTAAAGGTAATTATTTTTATAAGGATTTGAATACTAGATCGTGGATACCGGTGTTCTTTGGTGATTGGGTTTCAATTAACCACACTTCTCAGGAATGGTTGACCTGAGATTGTACAAGACTTACACTTCATTCGCATTCATACACATCATCCTCATTCATCCTCTAAAGTAATACCTTACTGTAGTTCCGGAGGCTAAACAGATAAAAGAGAGAAAGAGTGCATGTTTATACCAAATCAAAATATTTTCGTTTTCCTGGAAAGTGAAATTAATGAATATCGTTTACAATAATATTTTTAACTTTAAATAGAATAAATTTAACAAAATAATTATAAATGAATATTTAAGTACAGTATAGAGTATTAACTCTAGATGTTACTAAAACATCTTTTATTGTAAATAAAGAAATTTAATTTACCGGTACGTTACAAAATATATCACTTTATTACGTCTCCGAAGATCTCCCGTTCAAAAACCTAATTATTAATTAATCCAAATATCATATCGTTTGTTAACTTACACTTTACTTAAGAAAATACAGTAATAAGGAAGAATAAATAAAATTTTTATCAACTTCATAAAATAAATTTGATTAATAAACTGGTAATAAATAAATATAAACATTATTTAATAAATTAATAAATTTGGTTTTACCGATTTGGTTATATTTTTGTTAATGCACCAAAGTACGATATGTATTTTGAAAAAAAGAATTTTCTGTAACGTATATTTTATTTTTAACCTATTAATATGGAATTTTATTAAATCAACAATTATTTATGTGGAAGAAGAATGTTTAACTTTAAAAAACAAAAACAGTTTGCAAAATAAACAAAAGAAAAATAAAACTTTTGAAAAAATAATCGAATTACAATCAAAATTTATCTCAAAAGATAGACTTGTGTCGAAAAGTACGAGCAAAGCGTAGTACAGAAATTAAATCTTTTAAGAATAAAAATAAAATAAGCTTAATAAAAATGTTTAAGCGTATGGTAAAATAGCTTTTAGGTTTTCTCTAATGGACGTATTTAAATAGCTGTCCAGCTGTTTAAATATAACTTCGTTATAATATTTTAAATACGTATGCTACAATATGTATATTTTGTATGTATTCAGATTTGTTGACAAAAATAATTCGAAAAGTTACAGTATATGGCACCAGTACCGAGGGGGGGGGGGTTTAAACACATAAAACTTTGTTCCAATCGAACAATGATATGTCAAAAATTTTGTCTTTAATAAACATAAAAATATAAGAACTAGCCCCCGGTCGCAGTTTCGCCAGCGTTATATAGTTACTGGCGTTTCCCGTAATGATCATCTTTTTGTTTTACGTTTTTTAGTCAAGTAACTGGAGGCAGATACATTCATATTCACACATATCATCCTCATTCATTCTCTGAAGTAGTACCTTACGGTGGTTCCAGAGGCTAAAATAGAAAAAGAGAGGTACAATCAGTCACACGAATAGTAACGGTGGCAGTGACTGTGTTGGTTGAGCCACAGCACTATATACTTACGTACCCCTTAAAAAAATCGGAATAAAAAAAAACATCCGAAAACGGTTATGTAATACTTATCTAAAGCGTATTTGAAAATCCAGATCTATTGAATACCTCGTTTACTATAGTCGGATTGGGAAAATTTACAAATATTATTAAAAAATGTTTTATCTTTCTTCACCCCATTTCAAGGTCGAATTTAAAAAATCTAAAACCTGGTTTATTAATATGAAGATTACACTCACCAAAAGTCAGGTTGACTTCTTCATTTGTTGCAGAGAAATTAAAAGAATATCAGCGGTTTTAAAAAAAAATCAAAACTCAATTCAACGCTTGAAACTCGGAATGAAACTCAAAAAATCTAGAAATTCGGATTTTAGATTTACATAATCAATTAGCTCAAACCCTGCTCACACAGTGATAGATACTCCCAATTCACTATTCATTAACACAATTTGTTTAAAGTTTTCACTTCAACCGGCAAATCTTCACTACTACATATATAAAATATTTTTTGAGGTGAAATATAACCAAAAACCTTCTCAGATATACCAAGAAATATGGGTAAAAATTTAGAAGCAATAGATCGAGATTTTTTTTTTTTTTTTTTTTGTTGTTTATCACTAACAAAACCTTCCTCTTTATGTAATAAGTATAGATTATAGTTTGTTTTTTTAAATTTTTGTATCAATTTCAGTTTCTATAAGTCAGAGCGTTATCAAAACCAACAGATGATTCGGCGGAGATTTAAAAAAGATAAAACATACAGGAAAAATGTAATTTTTAAGTAGGGAAACATTAAAATCGATATTTATTTAGAAATTCAATTATTTATTTATAAAAAGAAATAAATCTATAATGAAGTAAAACCTGCTTTTCAATAGTTTTATAAAAATCATATCAAAAATTAAAAGATAATGTTATCAAATACCATTTTAAATTTCAAATTTCTAAAATCAGTATCTAATTAAAACAAACTTTTGAAAATTAAAAAAAAAAAAAACTAAAAGGCAAGAAATCTATAACTTAAAATAATAAAATAAAAGAACTGCAGAAAAACAAAGTAAAGATAATAATTGAGTATGAACTATACCACTTTGGGAGGCGGAATTTAATGCGTGTGCCGCTTATTTATCCTATTTTTCTAATTTATTTATTTAGGCGAAAATATTATAAATATAGAAATGATATCAGGTTATATTACGATTAAGTTACAACAGTCTATACTAAGAAAATCATTAAAGGGAAAAAATTTAAATAATCGTAATCAAAGTAATTTATCAATTTAAAAAAAAAAATGTACTTTTATAACTAAGAAAACACAAAATTATATATTTTAAATATATATACAGGTCGTATCCTGAACCTCCTATATTTAAATCAGTTATAAACATATATTCAAACAAAATAAATAAAATTTGGTAAATTATTAAAAAAAAAAAAAAAAAAAAAATCACTTTCGTTTAATTATTCTAAAATCTAGATAAGTTTTAATAAAAACAACTTCTACGCACCGAATATCTACAGCAGAAAAAAAAAACTAGTACAATAAACAGTATGTTGTGGATAAGTCAAATTATTATTATTAAAATTTGTTAGAAGCAGTTTTACAAAAATAAAAGTTTTAAAAACGCATTGTAATATTATTTTGCAGATACATTACAACTTAATCTAATGATAATATATATTTTTTTATTATAATTTTCC
Organism: Zanna intricata; assembly: GCA_010016005.3. Lineage (NCBI taxonomy): Eukaryota > Metazoa > Arthropoda > Insecta > Hemiptera > Fulgoridae > Zanna > Zanna intricata. The sequence continues at coordinate 12,766 of JAAAKQ030027711.1, forward strand.
GGATAGCTGATGTAAACAGTGCAAATTTTATTACTACTAATATATCTTGCCGATGATGTTCTAAATTTTTAGATAAAATTGTTTAAAAAAAAAAATATTCATTAAAAATTTTCAGCTAAAAGCTCTTAAATATCGCTAAAACCAATACTGTAATTATGCAACAAGCCGGTTTACTGAATTAAAAACGTTAAAATATTTGTCTGATCTATATTTAGTTCCCGTTGCAAAATGATATCCGACCACTCGTTAAAATATTTGCCTTTCAAATAGCAATAAATAAAAAAACATAACATTTATATTACTATTTTAATGAAATAGGAACAATAAATCGTATATTATTTATTTACAAGAAACCAATTAATTGATTAACCGGTACGGCAATGATATATACATACATTATTTTACACGAAAATTTTATATTTTTTAACAACAATATTATTATTCGATGTGAATGATGAAAACTTTTAGGTATATGATGGTAGTATGGTTGTTTTTTTAGTGGATATGTGGATATGGCCGAAGAAGGGGACAACACTGGATTTATGCGTCTGTGGGCTGATGATTGCTTAGTCTGATTATTTATCTCTCAAAGGGTAGACATTCATCATGTACTATGGTGCTCCCAACATCTTATATGTATACATATATATACCGGTTCATTACACTTGGTGTGTGTGTGTGTTGTATCTTCCCTTTTCCCCTTCGTCAATTCTTCACCGTCCTTCTCCTTCTCGTTTCTCTTTTCATCATCTTTTTTCTTTTACCCCACCTTTATCTTATCTTCCTCCGCTGAACAATTTTTATTTTTTTATTTTTTACTTCCTATTATTTTTCATCTCCGCTTATACCACTCTTGTTAACAAACAGACTGCTTGTCTGTCGGCCTTTGTAATATAAAAGAAAGAAAATAATCATATTGTTATCGATCTATCGGCCAATAAAATATATTAATAATCTTTATTTACAATATTTCTTTTAAAATGCGATTTGTTTATGTAAAATTATTGAACTGTAACAAACAAACAAAATAAATAAAAAAATTCACGCGTATCCTTTTTTTTTTTTTTTTTTTGTATTACTATCGTTAATTTTACTAAACTAGATCGTATATATTATACGGCTATGATTAAATGACGTCTCTTTCTGTAACATAAACAATATTTTCTTTAATAAACTACGTTTTATTCTGACTTAATTATGTAACATAAGAAAAAAGACCCATGGAAACCGGTGACCAGTATCCTTCACTCTCTTTCTATAACTAGTAAACTCTATTTCATAGGAATAAATTTTTTTTTAAATATTTTACCAATTTATTTTTTTTAAATTTATTCCTTTAATATTTTACCACTTTAAAATGAAATCGATTAAGGAATTTACACTAGTATTTTGTTTTTAAAATTAGATAACCAGAAAATACAAAGTATTAATAAATTCATGCGACTCGTCTTTAAATGATCCACTACTTGAAAAAGTCACAGTATTCAATAGAATAAATACATTACGATTTAAAATTTAAATAATTTTTCCTGCGTTAATATCTCAGAACAAATTCTTCAGTAGGTGCCAGTAAACGCAGGCATCAACTTTTCTTTTCTTCTCTTTTATTTAATGTGGCTTACCGCAAAATTTTCGAACCGAAAACAAATAGATCGAAAAATTCTCACCGCTATTGTGCTGTGAATTTTTTAACAAAATAGCTATCACATATGCTGTGTACCCATCATATTGTAAATTCGGTAGTCATTTTTGAAAATCTCAACAGAGTATCCGAAGCTTTATTGATAGACTTTTTTTTTGGTAACTTACCCCTAAAAATAATTTTCAACAAAACTTTTTACGTATAAAAAATCTGTAAAGTTTTCTTACATATATATATTTTCAAAAAGAGGTTCATTTCTTCCCTTTCTTCATAATTTTTTATAGTAAACATTAAAGAGAATAAAATGTTTTGTTTTTATTAACACATTCGTATATTCCGGATTATCCAAATATCTAATGCAGCTTTCTCGGTATGGTATCTATCCCGGTCGTGTCTCTTGTCGTGTACAGTGAACCTGTAAATTAATAGATATGTAGATTACAAGAACGGAATATGTTGTTAAATACAACCTGACAACAGAACGATGGCGGAGTCATCAAAGAGTTGTTAGTGTTAAAATATTAACGTTCGATTATACCTCGAACTACGCGACTCCCCGAACGTTAACCGAACATTAGCGCTAACCTTATGAAAAAATATTCCTGTGCTAGATTAGAAAATGCATCAAATAAAAACAAGTAGATTAAAATGTAAAATTTGCAACGATATTCAGAGTAACGGATTGCGACTAGTAACCAAGCTAATAATTAAATACCCTCGGAATCGATTTTTTTTATGTTTCGTAATAGTACGTAATTTTTTTTAAACTAAAAATAAAATAGAAATAAGTTTTTTGCACTTGTAATTATGAATACCGAGAATCCGACATTTTAAAAGAACGGCATCAAGTTTCCACTACCTACACTCGAACACAAATTAAGACAAATGCGGCGCAATAATTTATGATTTTTATAAATATTCAATGCAGACAGACGGACGGACAGAAGAAATTAAATAAATTTATACACGTGTGTTTTAAGTTATATAATATTGAATTTATTTATATAAACTTTTTATTTTTATTTTGAATCGCTCGATCTTTTATTTAGAACCCTCGGGCGCACACACGGACACATATACGCATACGAAGGGTAAAGAGAGATAAATAAACGGTCGAGCGACTAGAGGGCAAAGGATAGCGAGATGTGTCGGCTGTTACCTCGCTATCTCCGCGTTAGAATCTCCTTACAAATATCGGCCCGACCCACCACTCATTTAATGATCCTCTGAGGAATGCCACCGCATTCCAGCGCCCCAGAATAGATCAACTTTAATTGACGTTAATGCCTCAAACAAACAAATTCGTTTTAATCCTCGTCAGTCGAAGCTGCCTTTTTATAATATTCAGGGACGTCCTCCCGACTGACGTGACATCCCTCCGAGCATCGATAGGAAGTGAACGTCTTATCTATTTCTCCCGTTCATCTTCACGTTATTCTACTCCTTCTTCCTCCGCCTTCCCTCGTGTCCACCGCTGCTGAGAACTGACGTTCGCATCCTCTTGTAAAAGAGGTAATACGTAGCACGGTCAGAAAGAGTTAGAAAACAAGAAATTCTAAGAAAGAAATATTCTTGTTTTCCCCTCCGATGAAATAATTTAAATCCAGATTATAACCCGCGTAAAAAACGAATTGAGTCGGTCATAAACGCGTTATTGTTCCACAAATAAAAGTAATAAACAGGTTATAAACGATTGCTTTCTATGAAATTTACCTCGTTTAAAATATTTAAGATACAATTTCGTTATGTTTACCTTTATTTCAACTAATATTTTTAAATATTATGCTTACATTCTAAATTAAAATTCTAAAACGAAAATTCTTTTCATTCTTTAATTTCAAAAACACGTTAAATAATTTAAATTATTAAAATAAAATGAAAAAAAAAAGATAATTTTACAAGTAAAGGTAATAAATAAACCGGCGTTTTGTGAGGTAGGGAGCAAAAGCTCAGATATAAGCTGGGAAATTTTGAGAAGGATCGTTTGGCGCAAAGAATTATATCTGTCTGTAGAATAATATTTCTGAAAAATCTCTATTCACACCTATAAGTAATCTGTAACCCCACTCGACTGTACGCCAATTTAAAAAAAGAAGAAATAAATATAAACTTAAATTTTATCGTACTAAGATGTTTAAGTTGTTTATCAAGAAAGTAAAAGGTGTAATGAACGACTTAAAAAAAAAAAAAAACCAATATTTCAAGAAACGAAAATCAAATTTTCATAAATTTATAACTTGAACAATAAATCTCACTACAACTAAATTTTACTTTCGATCGCCTTTCTTTCACAGAATAAAATTTTTTCATAACCTTAAAATTTTCCTACTTGATAAAGTTTTATGTAATAATTAAAATTCATTTATGGAATTTGATAAATTGACTTAAAAGTAAAATAGGGCTGCGACCGTAAAAGTATGAGAAAGGAATTCAATTTATCTATATCAATTTCAAATGAGTCCAGAAACCGGAAGTAGAAACCATAACTTCATGAAACAAAGGAGTAATATATTTTTAATACATGAAAGAAAAATTATTGATGAATTTCATGAATCCTAAAAAAAAAAATCCTTACTGTCGTTTAAATAATCAAGCTTTCTAATTTTTAAAAGAATTTCAATCTTATATGCCACAAAAATTTTTTCAGCATAAAAAAATTTTAAAAGATCAAATTTAGAAAAAATTTATAAAGATCATTGTCTATTTTCATAATTTAATCTCTCTCTCCCCCCTCTCATTCTCTCTCTCTCTCTGCCTGCCTATATATGTGTGTGTGTGATTGCGCGCGCGGGTTATGATATGTTAACATACTGGAAAAGAAGGACCAACCGATTGTATAGGTTAATTGACAAGCCATGTTTTATATATAATTTATGGTATAGTTTTCTTATATACACAACCACTTTATCTGTTTAGCCTCCGGAACTACCGTAAGGTATTACTTCAGAGGATGAATGAGGATGATGTGTATGAATGT
>JAAAKQ030027744.1:0-17382 GCA_010016005.3 Zanna intricata
AGGCATGGCATTTTTCACACACGCTACAATTCATTCATCTCATTCTCTGAAGATGTACCTTAACGGTGGTTCCGGAGATTAAACAAAAAAAAATTATCCGTAACCATAAGAAAGTTTGATTACAATAAACAAATGACATGAAAAAAGAGGTCTCCATTGAAACGTCTCAATAATTATAAATGCATAAACATGTGTGCATATGTATATACAGTACTTAACATATACCTGCATACTGCACTGTAAGCACAAAAATATCAGATATATATCTTATACAGTACTCACAAGTATATAATAAAGATAAACAATGAAATACACTGATGAGTCCAAAGAACATTGATCAAGTCCGGTACAAAAGTAAAACGGTAGTATGTCTCACAGTTACATAAAGAAACACAAAAAACGAACCTAACGAAGAAATATCAGAAAGAAAAAAAATTAAATAAATAAATTGATAACAAAACTAAACGGTGTAATAAAACGAGGTTCTGACGAAGTATAATGTCCCGATGTAGTGGATTAATCCAAATTTCCAAGAACCTTACGAATCCAATACGCGCAGCCGATTCAGGCGCCGAACGTCTAAGCTATTATCCAAGCCAGCTCGCATAACTGTTGAGTCTCATTTTCTATTTAGTACAGAATCGTATCTCCTCTCTCCTCTCGAATGAACGGCACTCCCAGATAACGGTATATTTCGACGTTTCTTATTAACCACAGCGCCTCTGCTGTTAATACTAATTTTGAAATCGCTGAACGATGTCGATGTTAATCTCACTTTATTCTAACTGGTATTCAAAGCTGGATTCCGTAGGCACAAATAGGTCACGGGATTGATACAACTGTTTGTTCGATAATGATAATTGTTTTGAAATTCCTTGAAATAATGACTTAACTTTAAATCAAAGACGAAAATTAATTAACATTATGTATGAATTCATTAAAAAAAAATGGGGATAAGGGGTTTAGAGATGCTTTCCAAATATTTTTTCTGATTTTGTTTTTTTTTATAATTAAAAAGTTTTTTCTTTTATTATCTTTCTTGAAAAAGATGAAAAATACCTTTTTTTATAGAAAAAAAAAAAATTAATGGAAGATTTTGTTATTTATTTTATCTATTAATTCGATATCGCATTTCTCCTCTATTAATTGGAGACACTATATTTGTCACAGATCGGAACGGAACTAATTTTGCTACAAACTATCTGATTTATAAACGGCACTAGTCAGACAGTTGATTTCTCTTAGAGTTATAATGTTCATCCAACCTTTTGGTGAGCAGAATGGATATTGTTTGTAAGACTGAATATCACTTATATTTCATCGGGTTCGGCATGTTGACAAGAAGGCATTGGTAAGTCTTATTTTTTCAATAATTATTTTCGCTATCATTATTCAAAATTAAAAGTTTTAAAACTAGATGGATATTTTGTTTGTTAGCCAGTCATTATCAGTAGACGCTGTGTAAGAGATGTATATAATTAAATAAAGTTAGAAAAATTACTTTTTTTTTTTCCTAACTTGTATGTTGCAATCGCTTCAACTAGTGAACAATAAGTAACCCCCCCCCCCCAAAGGCTCGATGAGATGAGGATGATATGTACGACATGTAAATGAGGTGTAGTTTTGTACACACTCGGGCCGATCGTTCCTCAGTATACCTGACTGGTCTAGGGTGTTAACTTATCATCGTGAATCAACTGATTTTGAAGTCGAGAGTTCTAAGGTTTAAATCCTAGTAAAGGCAGTTACTTTTATACGGATTTGAATTCTAAGTCGCGGATACTGGTGTTCTTTGGCGGTCGGGTTTCAATTAACCAAAATTCTCGAGAGCGGTTGATATGAGACCGTACAAGACTACACTTCATTCGCATACATATCATCCTGATTCATCCTCTGAAGTACTGTCTTATGGTGATTCCGGAGACTAAACAGAAAAAGATAGAGGCCACCGTCCCCGAAACTTGTGGTTAATTGAATCTCAACAACCAAAGTATACCGATAACCGATGCCTGGTATTCAAATCCGTATAAAACCACTAGCTTTCATTAGGATTCGAACCTTAGAAATTTCGGCTTCAAAAATCAACTATTAAACAGCTGATTTGCGTAGACGCGACGAGGCAACTACTAGAACACATTAATTTTAAGGATTCGCTTTATTTCTTTCATATAACATTATTACATATTATTTATTTATCAGTTAATGGAGTTAAAAAAAATTATATATCCATTTTCATATATTTAATCACTTATTTTGTTTGTGCACACTATTTTCTTAAGCGTCCTCTGTTTATGGTTATTTAAAAATCGAAATGGCCTTCTAGTTGAAATTTTAAGTAACAATTTTTTTTTATGTAATCTTGGTTTCTAGTTGACTTTATAACTGTTTTTGGATCGCTCTTCGTTTTATATTTTTAATTTTATAACATCGTCATCATGATTTAACAACTTTAAATATATTTTCCTAATACAAACGCAGGGATGGGAGGGGATATTATTGCATGTGAGTACGCATAAATTGACAACTTTATTTACACTTATATTTCACAATAAATATTCAGCAATCATTTCTAGTTCAGTCGGATGTTATTTGTAAATTCATTGTATGCTAATTATATTTTTAATGAATGAATTGTAAACAGTACAAAATTATTATTTGATTGAATATTGAAGTTATCGGTTGTTATTCAGTAAAAAATATTTTTCGGTTTAAAAATAAATTTATTTAAGGTTTTTATTGCCCATTGAAAAGATAACTACTTAATAATTGAGCTGTAACAAGGATACGTTATATATTACTTCATGACAGAAAAGAGTTGATTAGTTTTTTGGTTTAAACTATTTTTCCAATTTTTGTTGTGGTTATGAGCCATCTGAAAATTTAGAGGCATAATTCAAACATGCTTTCTGTAAGTAAAGATGTATACTGTACATATTCGTTCGGCTTGTATGCCTGTGTAAACATGTTTGACTGAATGTTGAAGACAATCTCACTCTTTTTCCCTCGGTAAGCCTAACATGGAACGTTGTTATCCTTAAGAATGACTAATTTTTACGAGTGGCTTATTTCAAGTCGCCTATTAACTACTATTATGTGTACATTTGTTAAAAAAGGTTTAAAAATTTTAACTTAACATTATAATATGCACGAGGACGGCGAGCTGAAAGTTAGTAGTTTCTCCTGCATGCAGATATGTGTTTACACTTTCCCTAACAATAACAGGAAATTTTATTTTTACAATCTGTTATAATCAGGCAATAGAATTACTATTCAATTGTTAAGTTCATTTTTATATCTGTATTAAATAACGGTGGGCGTTTGTACAACCAAATAATCATGGAAATTTAATGTATTTCATGTTATAAATTGTTTAAACTTTAAATACCGGCTATGTGTATATGTTTCCTGGAGATAAGAAACAATAAAGGGAGAAAATATATATATATATAGATCTACAAAATCATATAATACGTTTTGTACTTATTATAGTTTTTTCGTGTTGTATTGTAAGTTTTTCAAATGTTGAATTTTGACCTTTTCATTAAAGTAAGGTCACATGAAAGAAAGGTCACTGAAGTATCAACGTACGGGTTTTTAGTTCTACTTATCACATTTTTTTCTTATTATGTACCACAAATTTTATATTGGAAATGATTTTTTGTTACTTTAGCGACGAACATAATTTTTGTTATGAAACTGGCATCAAATGATTCATTTTGACCGTGTGATTGTCATTGTTTATAAATTTGAAGAAAATAAAATGAAGGAATTAAACGTAGTTTTCTTTAATTTGATAAACCATAATTGTTTAAAATTTTTCAAAATCTGATTCATTTTCAGTTGTTTATTGTTAATTGCGTTGTGAAAGTACACAATACATCATATGATTCTCAAGGAGTGGACTGTTGATTCTTTTTAAGATCCTAATTTTATTTGCGATTGATTTATTTCAAATTCAAGTAATAATTAAATTATTAAGTAACTTATTAATTTTAAAACGAGTTAATCGTATATGAAACAAAAAACAACGTGTTAATTTAAATTTAAAATTGTTTAAGTATCGCTGAAAGCAGCATACTTCTTCCTATTTTTTAGGGAAAACATTAATTCAAATAAATAAATTCAACCGATATAAAGAACAGAACTTTTTAGAAGAAGACATTATTCTGCGTCCGTGTTTGAAATTGGTGGTGGAAGAAAAGGAAAAACATTTCATCGAATCCGTTTGAATGATAAAACGATGAATTTGTAGTTAAAGAAAAAAGACAATTTTTTAAACAATAAAGATCAGTTTAAAGAATCAAGAAAATTTTCAACCCGTTTACAACTAAAAGATTGGAAATCATTGGACCTCAGTAGCTGAAAAAGACTTAAAAGAAAAATGAAAAATATCAAATAAATAAATAATGTCAATAAATAAATCAGCAATGTCAATAAATTTAAATATTTGGGAGAAATAATCAAAATTACTGATTTAGATGAAGAAGCCGATCAAACGTGAATGAAAAAGATGGTATTGACCGACCAACTAAAAGGAACATCTTAATAAAAGCCAAAATAAGGAATTACGATACAGTAAACAACCAGAAAATTTGTACGTATGAGAATGGATCTTCAAATGAAATAAACAAAATAGGAAAAAAGAATGGAAAATCTTGAAAAAAATTCTAGAATCAATAAAAATCGATGAATATAAATTGAAAAAACGAATATAAATTCAGAAGTAATAAAGATGTTTACAAATAAATGAAACTCAGAAAATGTCAGATTCCATCAGAAAAATAGAAGACAGATTCTTCAGCCATCGTATGAGAATTAATGATGACAGCTCACGTAATCATTGAATCTCAGTGGTTCAGAGACGTGAAAGAAATAAAATTATTTGAAGAAATAGTATAAGGTAGAAAATGTACAAGATTCCAGGGATAAAGAGAAAAAAAAAACGTCAACAACGTCTGGATAGAAAGGAGAAGCCAAAAACAAAAAATGAACTATTAGAAGACCAGGAAAGAAAAAGCTTACAAGAAACAGAAATGAATGCAAAATTTTGCTTCACGTGATCCTCAGTTGGCCAAATTAAAAAAAGACCACTTTATTGGTCAATTACCTCTATCTAGTTCCTCTGTTTTTTAAGTCATCAGTATCTCATCGACCACATCTCCATCCATCTCATCATCACTATGCCTTGGTCCGTATTCTTTTCCTTGCTTTAATCGCTTTTTCTTAATATTATATGTGATATTTTTGTATTGACCATACTATATACATACCCTGACCATCTAATTCAATTCTTTGACGTTTTAGAAATTATACTGTTTGCCTCCCGTTTAGTAAATACTCAAGTTTCCATTTTTCACCGTCCTTCACTGCCTTAAAACACCTTCGCAGCTCCTTCACAAATTTCCTGAGATTTTGTTATTATCTGAATTAGTCATCTCCTTGCTATCGAACCGTATGTTACAGTTATTTTCCTCAAACCTTAGTAATGCATTATCATTTATGCTACACTAGTTGCAGATTGTTTTTAACAAACCTCATTTTTTTTGGCAAAATGCTTATTTTCCACTTTTATTCGTTCCTTGATAATTCTAATTCTCATTTTAATTTCATAGTTTAATTTAACTTTTTAGTAGAGGATGCAAGGAAGTTTTTAGGAGGGTGGGGATTGTGACAAGATTAAGTACTTGAAACACTTATTTCTGAGGGCGGAGGGTGTTAGGTCGATATTAGAGCTAGAATGGTCAGGAGAGAGTGGCGATTCGGAAATTGAATCGCTACACTAATAAAACTAAATAATTGTTGTATAGTGCGATAGTTGAACCTATTGTGACTTATGGCTCAAGAGTGCTGGCAGGTGAGCAAAAGAAATAGGGGGATTGGGAGGCTTTGCAGATGGATTTTTTCCGTAGTGTGTGTCAGCTTTCAAAACTAGACCGATTAAGGAAAGAGGCAATTAGAGATAAGGTGAAAAGGACAACTTCCATAATTAAAAGAATCTAAGAAAAACGATCAGTTTGGTACGGACGTGTTCAGTGGTTGAGTGAGAAGAGATGACCAAAAAGGGTGTTTGTTAGATTATTGCCCTGGAGCAACAAGGAAGAGAGCTAGACCCAGAAAGGCGTGAGAGAAGGAGTGCAAAGGGCGATGGAAAAGAGAGAAAGAGATTGTGGAGGGTGACAGAATATAGAGGAAAGTATGAATATCGAGATGCGGGATGGGAGCAGTCTGATTCGCTTCAAGTTGTAACTTCATGATAGCTGAAAAGTTTAATTTTTTTAACTCTACATTAATTAAAATTCGTGAAGATTTATATTGACAAAATAATTTCACGGTTAATATAATAGAAGGAAAGATTCCTGGTAAAAGAGGAAGAGGTGAATCGAGAACTAAATGCCTTTCATAATTTAAAGAAGATGCAAAGGCACATTAATTCGGGAAAATGAAAAACTGACCAAAATTAAAGAGTAGTGTTGAGAAAATCATTGTCATTGTCTTCGGTTTGAAGACATAGAAGATTTTCAAACAAATTTTATTTATATAATAAAATCAGTTTTTCTAAAAAAAAAAAAAAAAAAGAAATATATTTTACACATTCCAAATATATATCAAAGATGCTGATGCATGTCTCTACAGAGACTGCCTATCTCTAGCGATTTTTAAAACATTAAAAATTTGTGACTCCTTAAATTAGTATTCACGTACTTGTTTTATGTTTTTGTTCATTTATAATATTTTTTTAATTTTTGGTTAAATTCATAATAATCTTTTCTTTTTTTTTTGTTTGTGAAGCGAGTGCTGAAAAAAATACTGTTGTGAAAGGGTGAGTGGTTAAGATGGAAAAAGATAGTGAATCATTAATTTAAATATTGTTGTAAAATTATTCTTTTTATAAATCAACAAAGGTATCTAATGTACACTTCAAGATATTATTTATGTTTAATCTCTGGAAAATAAGGAATTGTTAGATATATTTATAATCAGCCAACAAACAGCATTTAAAAAGAAGCGTACTAAGATGTTTCTGTTTTTAGTCTAATGATTAAAGACAACAAAGTACATCGTTTTAATGGAGTTTAAGATAGTTTGTTGAATGATTATCTTTTTAGACTTCGCTTTGAGTTTAAAATTCTATTTAAAACGTTAGTTATCTATAAAGATATAGATAAAAAGGAATCGTTGCTGCACTAATGTCACCGACACGCCACGTCACGGTACGGATGTCGTTTTTATATATATATATATATATATAATATTGTATGGTTTGACTAATATAATGCAAGTCCATTAATATCTTAAAATAACTATAACTGTGTAATGTCACGGGTACCGGATTTCATTTTTTTCTTTCATCATTACTGTATTAATTTTTTTTTAGTATATTAAATGTTTATAATGATATAATTAATTTAAAAAATAAATAATCTTTTTTATATAAAATTAAAACAAAATTTAAAAAAAATAAACTGACAAAATAGTAGTGTTCTTAATTTTCCAAACGCTTCGACAATTAATTTGGGGATTTGGCATTTTATTACTTAATTTTTTTTTAAAGTTGATTATATAAACAGTATCTCAAAAAAGTGTATGCAGTTTGAAGGTTTGTATTATTTTGTTAAAGAAAATTATTCGAATACATTATGTTTGATTGTTGTTTAACATAAATATTCTAAATCACCATCAATAAGTATACCTACGGCAACTGTATAATTCCCGGCGACACACTAACTGTACTGTAGGGTATTAAACGTATTGTTAAGCTGCGTTTTCGATTTACTTACTAAACTGCTACAGTGTCCTTGATTTTGTAGCATACAAAGTTTCTTTTAAAACACCCTATAAATAGAAGTCCACAGGTGTTAAATCTGTAGATCGAACCGGAAACTCCGAAGTAATTCTTCTTAGTCCTATCCATAGAGTGTCGGGTGACGAAAGATTCCTGATTTCTGCGCCTAAATGAAGGGAGTCCCAAATTAATGGGGAAATTTAGTGGTTTTATATAAAATCTGATTTGAAAAAAAAAAAAAAAAAAACAGGTCCCATAATTTTTAGTAGTTTTCTCAGAAATGTGGGGTAAAAAACAAAAGATAGGGCCATAAAGCACACCGTTTTATATTTGGTGAACAATCTTACTCGGAATCAAATTATGTACAATTTTCTTTTAAATGTTTATTATTTATTACCCGTTTAATAAAGTTATTTTACGTCAAACAAAATCCACAATGTTTTTTAACCCCAATCTTTTGTCTTTTACCCCAGATTTCTGAGAAAACTACTTAAAATACAGTTTTGGAACTTATTATTTTTTTTTCTATTTTTCAGATCAGATTTCACATAAAACCACTAAATTTACCTCTTAAATCTAAAGAAATACAGTCTCGATTAATTTTACCAAAGCTGCAGAAATTTGAGCGAAATCTTTTATCACCCGATATACGCTAACAAAGTGTTTTCCAGCTTTTATTTATATGAAATTTCTTCTTTATTTTTATTAGTAGAACGTGTTCTGAAAGTATGTTAATTCTTCTTGACCACTCAATGTATAATATATATATATATTTATATATATATATATATATAATATGTCTTATAATATTTAATATTATTGTCTTCTTTTGTTTAAATAATGTTAAAAAATAAATAAAAGTCGTAAAGTCGGTTCCCACATACCATTTTGTTAATTAAATAACAAAAAAACTTTATATTCAGAATGAATCAGCATTATTGTATTCTTTTAGTTTTTAAGGGTGCTTGTCCTACGCTCATTCGTAATCATTTTCTTTTTTCTTTATTCTTACGTCAGACGTTGTTCATTCATATTCTTGAAACGTAACACATGTGACGGTTTATAAAATTAAGTTAGAATTGTATAGTTATTTTACTAATGCTACATCACCATACGTAGTATACAAAGGTTAGGCATTTTAAGTAGAAAAAAAAAAGTTCAGTGGTCAGAACTTTACTGATCTTTGTCGCCTGAAATCTTTCATAAATTAGAGTATAAAACGAAAAAGTAAAATTTTTAACGGTAATATAAAGAGTATTACTGTATTACTTAATTATGAATGCCCATCATCGGTCTTTTTTTTTAGTTGTTGGGGGGGGGGGGTAAGTTTACAATAAGCTTACATAATACTGTATTTTAAGAAGGATAAAAAAAAATAAAACTTGAAAAATGGCCACTTCATTGATAATTTTGCAATTTTATCAATTCAACGCAACTACAAAAAAGATACGGTAACTCTGGCTACTTAGTTAGGAGTTAGGGTTCCGCTCTCAGTAGACTACTTACTGCCTACTTGTTAGGAGAAGAATAAGTGTAACTTATAAGTATGAGGTTCAAAATGAAACGACTGGCACTAGGTAAGGAATCTCGGAGAGCTGCATCAAACCAGTCAAGTGACTGAAGACAAAAAAAATAAGCATTAAGTATGCACAATAAGTATTAAGTAGTCGTAGAAATTTGAACGAAATCTCTCATCACCCGACCCACGCTAACGAAGCGTTTTCGAGCTTATATTTATATGAAACTTATTCTTTATTTTTATTAGTCTGAAAGTTTGTTAATTCTTCTTGAATCACTTTCTCTCTCTCTCTCTCTCTCTCTCTCTATATATATATATATATATATATATATATATATATATGCGTTCACATGTGTTTTTAATCCTTATAAATTTAATATCATTGTCTTCTTTTGTTTAAATAATTAAAAAAAGATTTAACGTTCACATACATAACATAATTTGTGACAATGTACCTGGGAATTGTGTACAAATTATTCTATCTTCTAGTAGAGTTTAGAGATAGCAGACCCATGACTATCTCCCCACTCTCTTGACTACTTGTAACCAAAATTAAATGGGATCAGTGACCCGGATTTAGAAGTTATCGAAAAAAATGTCATAAAAATCGTTTAATCTAATCTGAAGATGTAATTCAAAACTGTAACAAAATAAAGGTTTATAATCCATCACTCCTAAATGCATTGCCAGAGTTGGTACTGTGTAGATATTTATAACATTTACATTTCTCCTCTTGGCAATTCTACAGAATAACTGATAAAGTTCGTTTTCACCGTTAACCATACAGGCGATGGAGGATTATCCCATTGTAATTCAGATTTGTTTTTACGCAACAGCGCTTTAAGTTTCTTCACGTTTCCAATAATCACTTCCCACGAGCAGAAATATTTGGGTAACCCACGTCCGCAATAGTTGAATTTCTTACAATAAATCGCATGACTTAAGTCTCCATCATCACAGTAGTCGACAGGCATCATAAAACAATGTCTACACATGTACTGTACAACCAATCTCAATTCGTTAGTCAAATCGGTATAAGTCCTTCTGATAACCGTTACTATAAATCTGATAGCTTTTAGCACAAAATCAATACGAGTCTTTGTAATGATTCAATGCACTATTCGTTTTTATGATTTTATCGTTCAACTCTTTTTACTTTTCTAAAGATATACGGATATTACACTCGCTCATCACTATCCAACCGATGATGCCCGGTAACTCGAATTTGATATCTTCTATGTTCATCTTATACGGTATACCCAACAGTAGTATATTCGGTAGTGTCGATATCTTCGATTATTAAGGTCGGGAATAATGCAGTTGAATATCCTTTATATGGGTTAGGTTTGTGATCGGACTGTCTAGTAAGAGACACAAACCATGTACACACCTCCATCGTCTCACCTTGAATGATGGTCTGCTAGGTAACCGTTTTTTAATATATCTTACCACTACTAATATAACGCCTACACATTCCATCTACAGTATAGATCTTTAAACCGTCTAAATATATGTAATCTGCTGTGAATTTCAACATAGGTAGCGTAATTGAAAATTACTCTTACCGTATTGAAAGATCAATGTCCACATTTATACTTGAAGCGTGTGGAAACGCTGCGTTTGTAAGTTTCATCAGATGTTGCAAGTCCTTACTCGATGACCAAAAGTTCTATCCAAAAACACCGATGCGGCTATATCTACATCCATCGTTAAACTGTGACTAAAATTAAAAATCAGATTCCTTTTATATCTAATCGGTTACATTACATTTCCACACCCACCCATGAGGTAGCAACCGTGGCGCGTTGAGATATTTTTATTTTACTCCCCAGTAGTTCTTATATAAAACACTAGTATTTTTTTCCTTTTAAAATATTTTTTCAGGAACAATAGACTCGAAGAAAAATGGAATGAAGTTCTTACAATGTAGTACATTGTGCGAGTTAATTTTTTCATTCCACCAACAACATTTCACACACAACTCGTTGAAAGAAAAGTAAAAATCATTCGGCTAATTCTTCCTTGTCGTTCACATTTGTGTTTTCAAACGTTCGCAAACGATCCGCTTCTCTGACCAGGTCCAACGGCTTTTTACATAACTTTAACCATTCCAAGTAAAAAAATCCAGTTTGTAACGCACATTTTCCACACGCCTAGAGGTTGTGGTACGGACAATTTAAAATGGGGAAAAAGGGAAAGAGGCGGGCTTAGATGGTGGTGGTGGAGGGAAAAGAGGGGGAGGCTTAGCAAATGCTGCACTCTGATTGACTCGTGATGCAGTATACCTTCTTACACACTACTCAGAAGCGATAAAAAAGAAAGTTTTTTCCCCGTTTTCAGGGGGTTGAGAAAGATCAAATGCCATCAGAAAGTATTTTAGCTACCTAACGGGAATTAAATTATGTGAAATGCTTTACTTTTTGAGTAAAATTTCTAAATGTGGGACTCAAGTAAAGTCCGTATCTTTCTCTGTTCCTTGACCGATTGTTACCGAAATTAAATGGCCTCAATATCCTGTTAAATTTCATCTAAATCAGTCCACCCGGTCTGAAGATATCTTGCTAAAACAGGACAACATATATACTTAGGTAAGTACATACATCTTTCCAGTATTTTTCAATGCTAAAATTATGTTTTTTGGTTATCGAAGGTTATATTTTCTCCATTTCTATAATACGAAATGAGATATTCAGTAGATATGGGTTTTCGTAAATACTCATCACATAAATATATAAAAACCATTTTCGGGTTTTTTGAATTTCGATTTTTTAAGGATTACGGCCGCTCAACCAACACAGACACTGTATGTTTGACGCGGACTGCCTCTTACATGACTAAAAAACATAAAATTAAAAAAGAATTGACCGGAACGGGGATGCTAGTTATTCTATATACGATCAGTTCTTATGTTTAATCTTTAGCTTAGATATAAAATTACAGTACACAGGTAATAAACATACAAACTAACATAATTACTTTTTTTAATACTATTCTTTGATATACAGTAAGACAATTAGGAGATCTTTGTGGTAATCTTGTCGTGTATTTTAGAAAAATCTTGGATTAATATCTTAATGTGTTCAGACGGCAGTAAAATGTTTTTTTTTTCATTCTGATATGGGTATAGTCATTAGTTAAGTGTTTCTTAGCCAGAGATTCACGGCAGTCTTAAGAAAGATGCAGTAATTAGGAAGATAACGAAGCGATATGAAATTGAAATGTTTTTTATAACCAGACTGTATAACAATATTTTTTTTTGTTCATTTAGTTTTTTCAGTATTCTTTTTTTATTAATATGCCTACTTATAAGATATTTGTTGAAAATTAATTACTTCGTTTTATACTATTTTGTAAATTCTACCTTAGCTTTTTTCTAATTAAATAAATTTATATATATATTTTTTAAATATATATGTTTCATTTTGATATCGATGTTTCAAGCGATGTTTTGTGATAAGCGATGATAACTTTTACCTTAACTATGTCAAGTAACATTTTATAATTAAGCTAATTTCTAATTATTATAGGTGACATTTTTTAAAAATGTACTATAAAAGTACGTTAATTGTGTTTATTTGGGTATTAAATTTAATATATAAATCTGAAAATTTCTGGCGGTTCTGTCCGTTTGCATCAGCATCAAGCGAGCCGATTGCTTTCAAATTTTCAGGGTACGTTCCTGTTATCGCAAGGAAGCTATAGATAGAGTTTCTAGCCTCCTCCAGGATGAAGTTGTGAATTTTTTCTTTTGGAGGACGACTTAATTAGTTTTTAATTTCATTTTTACCGTAAAAATAATATATTATGTGTTTTATAAAGTTTCCGGTTTTCAGCTCTGTACCTTTTTCTAGTTTTTCATAACTAGAATTATGAAAAACTGATTTTATTAATAATTTTTTACCAGATGGCAGCAATTTACTTCAAGAAGATTTCTTTTAATAATTTGTTGTATATAAATAAGGGGAACTTTTAATAGAATTCCTGTTCTTTATTCGACTACAACACAAAAAGCTAAGTGAAAAGTATCACGCCCTAATCTTAGTGTTTTTGATATACAAAAAACTTTTTGGCTGCTCCTTACATACATATTTAAATGGCAATATTTTGCTTAACGACAGCTTAGGAGCGAACCGATTATTACATTATATATTTTTTTACGTAGTAGGAAATAAAAGATTGGTAGTGCTAATCTTTTCGTTTTTGCAAGTTATTTTTTAACATACCCTATTAAGGACCCTCCCTGATCGACTTCTTTATTATTTCACCAGCTGCACTGTAAAGAAACGAAGCGTTTCATAGATGGAAATATTTTTTTTACTGAACGTGAAAATATTCATATAAAAAATTAATTTTTAAAATCATATTTTGTAAAAAAAAAAAGAAGCTTCATGTTTTATTAAATAAATTATCCTTTTTTATTAATTTATGTACTTCTAAAACCCAGATCATTAACTTTATTATATCTTATTATATACTGGAGGAAACTCAGTTGTTTTCTTGTTTCACTATAAATTTATATTTAATCTATTTCATTTACACATTGAACTAGCTTGTTCTTTTTTTCTTTTTAATTTTTAACTAGTATTCCCTGTTTTGTATTAGTTACACGGCACTGTTTGCCAGTTTTTCCTGTTGCCTCTATTTTTAAACAATTTATTAATTATATGTATATTAATGCTCTAAATTTATGTGCTATATACACTCGTATATTACATTACCTGCTTTATTTTGGTATTTATTATAGTGTGACAGTAGCATTTTCGTATTTTCGCCAGTAAATCTCGCGACCAGGTAGCTTTTTAATCCAGCTTTTAACCCTAAGCCACCGGCTTGGTCTAGCGGTTAAACTCTTAATCGCAAATCAGCTGATTTCGAAGCCGAGCGTTCTAAGGTTCAATCATAGTAAATGCAGTTACTTTTATACGGATTTTAATACTAGATCGTAAATACCAGTGTTCTTTGGCTTTTAATTAACCACACAACTCGGGAACGATCTACTTGACACTATACAAGACTACACTTCATTTGCATTCATGCGTATCACAGTACATATCATATCGTAGTTCCGAAGGCTAAACAGAAAAAGATAGAGAGCTTTTAACACTGTTCATGAACTTCTTATTGCTTTAAAGGCACTGTGTAGCCAGCTAGATTTTCACCTGAAGAGATATTAGTTATGCAAATCCAGGATGTTGGTCGAATTTCTCCACACTAAACTGCTGAAGTCTTTACGCTCAATATACGGAATTGCATGGTAGTGAAGAAGCACAACAACGTCTTTAGTGAGTATTTTGCATCCCTTTGTTTTAAATTGAACTCCAAAGTCTCGTCATGTTTTGTGTGTGTGTGTGTGTGTGTGTGTACTGAAAGAGATGTTGAAATGTGTGTGTGATGTTGAAAGAGATTTCGAAGATCGATGTAAAACAAAAGAACGCAAACACGCCGTTTCACTCTTCTTTTACATGCCGTTTTACATGCAGTTCCACATATTGAATACCGTAAAGCAGCATTTCTCAACCTTTCAGTATTTGCGACCCAATTTTCAGTCGTAATTATTTTTATCACGCCTCCCCCTCTCATACAATAACAATATATACAATAATAATGTATTTGCGTATTTTGACGCTAAAGCTACACTACGATCTTAATTACAAACCTTACAAATTACCAAGAGTAACTAAATTTATTGACAGTTTGCTACACCGATCTGCTGCATGCACAAAACCGGAATCGATGCCTCTCTATTTCTGTCTTACTTCCACCATATTGGAAATTCTCGCGGCTTTGCAAGAAGTTCCGATTTGTCTCGAATATTCTGGAACGACTGCGCAAACGTGTATAAATGCTGCACCTCGTTCGATTCCAGCCAGTCTCAGTTGAGTCGATCCTTCTTCGCTATCGAATCTATTGTAAATGTGTATGTTGCAATTTTCGTGTTAATTGTGATTCACAGTATTCATAACAGCAGATCTATAAAGAATTATAGATAAATTTTTAAGAGGGCGTAAGCGAGCATTAAACGATAGTGAAGCATCAACAAGTACACAGACGAGCGTGGTTCCAAAAATAAAATCAAGAAAATATTCTCAAGAATATTTAAAATTTGGGTTTACCAGTACTGAAATAAATGAAGAAGAAAGGCCCTATGTGTCATTTGTTCAAAGATTTTGGCAGCAGACAGCATGAAAACTAATAACCTTAAACGACATTTGGGAACACTTCATAGTGAGTACATTAACAAACTCTGAGAATACTTCCATTTAAAATTAAAATCACATGCAAAGCAAACATCATTTTTAAAAAAGAGATAACTATTGAAAATTAAAAAACACGACTGCCGAAACAAAATCATTGCTGCCAAACATTTTGTTCTGGTTAGATTCCATCGAGAGTTTGCATTATACTAGCAAATACCCCGTTTTAATTTTGAAAATCGGAAGATTGGTTGCCAAGATATAACAACATTTCCGAATAACCGTGATTTGATAGATCGAGAGTGTACCTGATGCATTCAAATGTTAGCCTTGAACCTACTAACAAATACCCCGTTTGAATTTTGAAAACCGGCCGATTGTTTGCAGAGATATTAGAACACTCCAAAACAGTGCTCCAGAAACATCCTGTTTGTTACCAGTTGATGGTGATATGTTTAGCCTCGCACGAGGTGCTCGCATCACCTCACCACTCTAGCCTCACACGCAGGCAGTCCGCACGGGAAGTCCATTATTAAACAGAAATTATTTAAATTGTTTTTGACATTATTTTATTTTATTCTACTATTTTTGTAATAGTATTCACTCATTCGAATGATTCAGTTCAAATCTAGCTTACACAGTGATAGAGGCTTACAGTTCACCAATTCATTAAGTTTGTGCTAAAACCGGCAATTCTCCATTACCGCATATATTTAAAAAACACACACACACACATATATATATATTTATTTAGCCTGTAACACTCCCGGAAACGTAAGGATTCCAACGCGGAGTCATTGATGTAAATTGGTGTGATCGTTGAGTTGCTACAGTAGAACATAATACATACATACATACAAACGCCCTAAAAACATTGCACTTCTTTTTGGGCAGTCGTGCAAGTAACAAAAACAGTTATAAAAATAAGATAAAAGGAAGGGATTATTAGTTAATATTTAGTAATAAAATTGACACAAAGAGGAGTAATTGTGGTGCGCCGGGAGGCTGTACAAAGCTCCCTCCACGACTCTCTCCCGCTAGAAGTAGTCCGTTGTCAATTACTTAAAAATTTAATTTCTAAGTGTACATTATTTTTATTTATATTTTATATTTGTATTTTTATTTACTTATTGTTATTTATTAATTTTATTAATAAAAGAAAGAGATAATTAGTTAATATTTAGCAATAAAATTGTGGCGCAGAGCGGACTGGTGGTGCGCCGGACGGCTGCACACGGCTCCCTCCACGACACCCCCTCCCCCCTTAGAAGCAGTTTGTTGTCAATTAATTTAGTGATTATTTAATTTCCAAGTCTAGATTATTTTTATTTATTATTACTTATAAATTTTATTAATAGAAGAAAGGGATTATTAGTTAATATTTAGCAGTAATAAGATGAAGCAACACCAACAAATAAAAGCTAGAATAAAGAACATGCTTACATGATCGAGCTCGTCAAAAAATCATATCAATTTTACCTTAATTGTTTATAAACAATAAATAACAACAGTAATAATAATTATAAAATAAATTTTACTTCTGTAATTCACTCATTCAGTATCGTAGCAGAACTTAAAACAGTACTTCTTTTGACTCAAATAAATCGATACTGAAAATATAGATCATCCATTTTGAGTTGTATTTATGATTTTTGTGACCTTTTAGTTACAATTAAACATACATACATTCATTTTTATATAGGCTATGACACTCCCCGTAACGAAAGGATTCCATCGCCGGGTCATACATTTAAATCGGGCAGTCGAGCTTCTACGGTGGAACAAATACAGGGTTTGTATAATAAGTAGCCGGACTGACCTCAGAAAATTTTTTATTGGCAAAATATGTACAATTTTTCTTTAGAAATCTTCAAAGTAGTCCCCAT
>JAAAKQ030027755.1:0-62457 GCA_010016005.3 Zanna intricata
ACCTGAGATTGTACAAGACTACACTTCATTCAAATTCATACACATCATCCTCATTCATCCTCTGAAGTAATATCTTAGGTAGTTCCGGAGGCTAAACAGATAAAGAGAGGAGGTCGTATGTGGGTCATTCGAGAGATCGAGCTGGACGAGTCCAGTTGACAGTTAGATCATCAAGCACTCATAAGCGATGTTAAATCAACTCATAAGGTTTTTTTTTTTTTGGTTTTTTTCTTACTCTTAAGAATTAATTCAATATACATCACAATACTAATTGATTTTATTTATTATTAATTCAACATATTACTTTTCGTCCTCCAAACCGGATTCATCATTCAACAGCAATATTTTTGTTGTTGTTTGTTTAAAATTTTGCCAACTTGATTACTTTTTGCCTTTCTCTATGGACTTAATTAAATTATAATAAAAACTTTATAATTGATTAGCTAAACAGAACAATTTTCTTCTGAACCCGCTCCTCCATTTCCGACTTTGGTGTATTAAGATTGAAAAAATGTAAAACTTAAACATTGCAATAGGGTGCAATTACAATAACCAGTAAAAGGAGAGAACAGAAATTCTTCAAACGGTACTGTTTGGTTACAAACAGTACCGTTTGGCCTTATGGTAGGCATTCGTGATGAAAAATTCTACAACAGTTCAAAAAATAGTAAGCATCACTTGCTAGACATTTCTTTGATTTTTTTCAACAAAATCCAACTTCAAGTAAGGTTTTTCGGAGGCAATATTTTCTCCCTCTATTACATTTTAATTAAAACCTCCAACACAGATTGAATTTTAAATTAATTTTAGAAAAAAGGGAGAACACGCTTTCCGTTTAATAAAAATTATTAATAACATAGCAATCGATCTGTCAAAGGAATTTATCGACCTCAAGATCGATAAAAAAATCAGGCAGAGTTTTATACGAGCGTATCTATATTTCTGAAGGTTCGTAAGTATGTACGTTCACCAACATCTACCGGTTTGAGGATTCTTTTTTTAATTCACCAAACAGAAAAAATAGACTATCCACCTATTACAATTCTCTGGATTCTTTTATTTTTATAAAAACTTACCAGTTTCGTCTTCTTTTTTTTTATACAAGGTTTTCTAATCAACAACATGTTGAAATAACTTTGAGCAGGGAGTTTGATATGTAGAATTCGGTTATCCACTTACCATAAACTGAGCGAAGAATTCTATTGATATTAGCATTGATAATTGATATAGCAACACTATACTCTTAAAACTAGATCTATTAACTAATAACTACCGAACAATTTTTGTGTTAGCAACCGAACACATACAAATACGTCATAATGATGATGAAATCAGCCTATTAATTTTCTGCACTTGCTAAAGCAGAGGACTTGTTCTTAAACAATCTTCTATGGTGTGAATAATGATTTATAATTCGCTTAAATAGTTTGTTGTAAAATAATCATTGAATAATTTTTACTTATTTCTCTAAATATTATAACATAAATAATGTACTACAAAATACAAAGAAGAGTTATTCAAAAAAAAATCAACGAGAAGAAATTTCCAAATTTAAAAAAAAAAATGGATGTTTAAACATAAAGTTTAGCTTATGAATTTGTCCAAACCAATGCAAACGATATTATTATAGTCTGAAAATAAAAACCCATCGATTTTTTATTCTTCTTATCTGCTTGTAACGAGTGTACGCAGAAATTCATAATATTACTGATAAATTTGGATGTTTATTTTTAATAACAAACAAATGTGTAAAAAAATTAAGAGCCACGGAAAAGAGATGTACGAGCGTTTAGTAAAATGTTTGAACGCTCACACCAGCGTCTTAAAAATTCAACAAGGATTTACAGGTATTATCAGTAACAATAAGTTAGTGTAATTATAATATTTGGATTAAATATTAAAAAATTGTACGAACATGAAAACTATACAAGCTTCATTTAAATAAACAAATACTTAATAAATTACAGGTGTAATTTTGCTTGTAAATTTATTTTTTTTAAATAATCCAGAACTGCTAAGCTCGATACAAAACTATTATGGCATATTCTTTAACTGTCATATATTCTACAGTTGACTAAGGAAAATTAAACATCTTGTCGTAGGTAATACACCACAGAATGTATTTTCTCTTAATTTTTTAAAGTTGAAAACGAATACTTTGATTTAAATTTTACATTTCAAACCTCTATAAGTTAAGGTTCTAACTTCTTTTAATAAAAATAAATTTGTTTAAATTAAATATCAAATAGTTGTAATAAAAAATGCTTTTTTAAATGAAAAATATTATTAAATACTAAAGAAATTGAAAAATAAGAGAAAATCTTTATAAATTGTACATTTTCAGCATAATCTTAATTGAATCAAAAAGTAAAAGCAAACAGAAATGTTAAAATAGAAATGTATCAAAGAGGTTGAAATATATCTAGATAGAAAGAATTAATCCATTAATAATAGTCAAAAAAGGTTTAAATTTCTACCATCTACAAAAACACTTAATCTTTTGGAGTGATAGTTGTCATATTGTCTTCAACTGAAAGCTTTTATACTAAAAAGAGAAATAAACATTAAGCAAGTAGGGTATTAAAAATAAACAAACTCCATTCCAGACGATCATATCTAAATTATGTCAACACAATCATTTATTTATTCATCCACTTAACAACAAGATGACACTCAATTAAGTTACTAAAACTCGTTTTCTTAGGTGAATGATAAATATATCAGAATATCGTAATGTATAAAAAATGAAAGAATAAATATACACAACAGAATATATAAATTACTTTTACGGAAAAAAAAGCACGCTGTAAATAATATATTTGATTATGAAATCAACGGATTGGAATTAATTTTAAGGGTTGCCCGTAAAAATAAATTTTAACAGTTTAAAACACTATTAAAATTACATTTGTTTAGCCTGCCATGTTGCTTCTGGGAGAAAGAAATTGTACGTTATTTAAAATGTCGTATATATATTTCCTACGATATAAATATCTTGATCGAAATATCCGACGATAAACTGTACTAACGTAATATCTGTAATATGAAATATTGATCTAACTGATTAATATTCGATACAAGCCTCCACACCTTACAATATCATTGATATGATTGTAAACTGTACATAAATGCCGGCTAATATTTTAGTTTTTACCAATATAGATCTTCAGGTTTTTGATTTTCCTATTGAAAAAAGATATCATTTATACTTTGAAAATTTTGAATATCAATATTCAAATATTCACTTTGAATATAATATTTTTTTGAATATCAATTAAACTTTGTACAGTATCTGCACACCTTCTCATAACCATGAGCTTAATCGCCTTTTTACTAAGGATGGACTGGGAAATTCAGATTTCCCAAATTCGAGTAAAATGATAATATGATATCGACTTTTAAACAATAACCTTCAGGTTAATGAACGGTCTATTCCGTTCTGTGTGTTAATGCAATGAAGATTCTCAGAGTCTAAAATAATTTATTTGTGTATAAATACAAATAAATTTCTGTGGTGATCGTTAATTTCTGTAGCGTAGCATAATTAACTTTTTAACTTACTGGGTTGGTCTAGTGGTTACACTCGTCATCGCAAATCAGCTGATTTCGAAGTCTAGAATCCTATTTTTAAAATCTAGTAAAGACATTTATATGGATTTGAATACAATATCGTGGATACCGGTTGGGTTTCAATTAACAACATATCTCAGGAATTGTCGACATGAGATTGTACAAGACTAAACTTCATTTACGTTCATACATATCATCCTCTGAAGGATAAATGAGGCTAAAACAGAAAAAAGAGTATAATTAACTGTACTATTGTAAGCTGACTGATTTTATGTATTACCACTGGAGATTTAATAATCTCATAAACTCATAAACATTTTTTTTTTTTGTCTCAGAGTACACAGTTTTGTTTCGAGTAATCCAGATTTGCTGTTATGATGGTAACCATTAAACATTTTTCTGACCATATTTATTTCAAGTAAGATGATAGTTTATACATGTTACTAATAAAGAATAAGAAGCTGAAAGCTTTTCATAGATATCATCTTCATTCATCCTCTGAAGTAATATCTTACGGTAGTTCTGGAAGTTAGAGAGAAAAAGAGACAGGTATCACAATATCAGTTATTTTTCTTCAGGTTAATAATTTAATTGTTTATTTTATTTTACTTTCATGTACTCGTAATAGTTTTTAATAATACCTCTTAGAGAGTAGAGGTAGCGAGTCTTGAGAGGATTTTCAAAGTATAATTCATATTTTTTTCAATAGGAAAATCAGAAACCTGAAGACCTATACTGGTAAAAAATGAAATTGCAGTCGGCATTTATGAACAATTTACAATGATATCAAAAACGTAATCATCAGAGGGAACATAATCAGCAGTTCCTACCAATAAATTTATTGAAGAAGAAAGATGTAAAAGATCTCTCTTATGCTATAATTATGCTTAAATTTATAATATTTCATTTGTAGTTAAATCATGTAAATCTTTCGTGTGTTTGTAAAACGACTGCTAATCAACACAGAAATATTTGAAGAATAAGTTAGATCACCCAAATAAATGCATTAAGCATTTTGGGCTGTTCTCAAGGATACTATTGATGTTTATGATTATGGAAGGTAACAAAAGTTAAAGTTAGGCTTCATAAATGACTGATATTTCATAATAATTTTAGCAGTTCTTTTTGCTATCCAAAAGTTGAAGCTGTAATGTAGCTGAGTTTTATCTGTAGCTGAAGCTGCTAAATGATGAAGCTGTAAATGTGTATGATCCCCATTTTGTAGCTAATTTTTTTATTAAAAAATTCTCCTCTTCTAATTTCATCTTCTTCATTCCTGTATTAAATTTTTCTGCTATGAACACTTTAATTTTGTTAATAGCCAGGTTGATTTATCTACATTATTTTTAACTCGACACTAATACAGCAACCTTTCAGTTGTTACCGCTGACAAAAACGTTGTTAAATTGCCACAGCAGTGAGAAATTCCGGATAACGGGGGACATTATTTTCTCCCAATGAGTATAAAAATTAAAAGTGAATGAAAAAACCCAATAAACAGTTTTATCAGATCACCGAAATCATAAATTTCCGTCATTTATTATCAACCATTTAAATTAGTAACCATTTATTATCAACTTGGCCGACGGATGTGAACAGATCGAGTTGAAAAAATTGTCTAGTTGAATAAACTGTTAAATATATGTGATTTTACAGTTCAGAAAATTATAGACGGATTAAATTCTGTTTATTACAAACTGCAAACGCAGAATGATAATAAAACATTAAAAAAGACTACTAGGGACAGCTAAAGTAAAATCGTATAAAAATATATACAACCAGCTTACATTTTAGTATGGACTTGAAACCTCTGGTAATAACTAGAGTTAATAAGGCAGGTTCTTGAATTGATAGGAATACATGAGGAGTCAATCTTTTTTTTCGATGAGTTGCGAAGGAATGAATTTCCGCCCGTCCCATGGGGTCTTCCTGACGGTGTGTTGGACTCAGAACTGGGGACACTAGTTGTCCCAAGCCAGCCCAGCTAGCGAACTAATATCAGCCTTGCTAGGCTGCTAAGCAGTATAACCTGCCCCTACCGACTAAACCTCTCTCACCGCTCCCCGCCACTCCGAGACCGGACCCACAGTTCGCAAGTCCGCAAGCATTACTCAGCCTCGGGGAGGTGCCTTTGGGTTTGAAAGATCCGGAATCCCTGTGCGTCATCATCGCCACCCATCAAAGCAAGCTCGGATGAGGGCTACGACTCAGCAGAGGGCTATCCGTCACCCCGTCCCCCTCCGGTCTGTTTCTTCACCACCACCTGGTGGACTTCATCCGTATCTCCATCCTCTGATCTTATATTTTTTTTGATCTGATTTTTATTTTATTTTTTTGTTGTTTTTTTATATATTTTTTTTGTGTTTATTATTTATTTATATTATTTATTGTATATTTTTATTATTATTATTTTTTTTAAATTATATTTGTGCATGTTCGTGCAGGTGCGTGTTCACGCCGAAGGCTCAGGAGTCCCCGTGCGTCCTCATCGCCACCTGTCCCCTGAAGCGGGACGCGCGTCGACTCAGCAGAGGGCTGTTCCTCTCTCCGACTCCTCCGTTTATATGTATGTGTGACACCGCCAAGGGGTTCAGGAGACCCAATGCGTCATCATCACCGCCAATCCCCGAAGGGACGCGCGACGACTCAGTAGAGGGCTGTTCCTTCCCCCTGGCCATTATATTTTTATAATGTACAATAGAATAAAAATACATTAAATGATAATACCGACTGCCGTAACATTGTGTTGCAAAATTACGCAATAAATAATCACAAAAATAAACATACCTAAAAACCTAACAAACACAATAGCTACTTCTGGGCAAAGTCCCTACACCTTTTCACCTAGCAGGGAGTACACGTGCCCGTGGGGGTTCCTTTCCCTCCTTCTTCAGCAAGATGCGGTGGGTCAAGCCTGCCAGCAGTCTCCAGTCTTCTTCGCTGGATACATTCGGCCAATCACGCCGTCCAGTGTCAGCAGTCCTCCCACTCGCCTCCTATCAGCCTCCCACCCAACGCAGTCAAACCAGGTATGTCCGTCTGTGTCACATTCTCCGCGCAGTACCTGCACACCGCTGATGTTCTGCGCTAAACCTGAGCAGATAGCTGATGAAGTCTCCATGCCCGGACAGCATCTGGGTGAGATGGT
Organism: Zanna intricata; assembly: GCA_010016005.3. NCBI lineage: Eukaryota > Metazoa > Arthropoda > Insecta > Hemiptera > Fulgoridae > Zanna > Zanna intricata. The sequence goes on from JAAAKQ030027755.1 coordinate 6,719, forward strand.
AATCGACTTCATCATGCTCCGCCCCATCCAGAGTCTTCCATCTGATATCAGGAGTCTAGTCATCTCCCAACTTGATCCACCTCCCACCTTGCCTGCCAACGCTCCATGATCTGAGCCCTCGCCTCTTCCTTCGGGGCCCCGCCAAACCTAAGACACCGTTCTTCAACCAGAAGGTCGATCGGTGGGGTTCCGGCGATGGCACAGACCATGGTGGATATCTTCCCGTAGGGGAAGACACCCATCAAGTGACGATTCCGGCCGCCACATCACCCCTCCCGTTCCTAGCCTGAGGGGCTTTACCGGAAGTCATTTGAATGACCTTCGTACTGATTACATATCTCAGTCATCAGGCAGGCCTCGGTCGGGATGCCCCGGATGCAAATGCCGCGGTCGAAATTTAGTATCAGAGTAAAATACCTCAGCAGCAATCACCCTCTCCGTAGGCTTAGGTCGACCTGCACGTAGCCCTATAGCTACATAACCGCAACGCGGAAGCACGAACCTTAGCCCCTACTCTATTCAATCTAACTGCCCATTTGACTTTGAAAGCCATATACGCATGATCAAATCGATTGGAAATCAAATTCTCACTTAAAATGCTTCTCTCAGCGATGTAATTTTGACCTATAACAAAATTACACATGCAATATACATTCACAGGAGTCTAACCGAAAGAAAATACCTCCCAAAGTACCACGTTCACGCGACATTCTGTTCTCGTCAAATGTAAACCCATATCAGCCCAACACCGCCACGGCCGCTCGCATAACGAACAGACCCCAACGATGCCAAGAATAATATTCCTACCAACGCTCCTGCAGAGTATCTTTATTATTTATTTTGAGGCGCCCACCATGGACTATTCTGGTAGTCCGCCACCCTTGCAGTTCCTAGGCCCAAGCCTTTACCTGCAGTCCTCAATTGCCCTCGAAACGTTTAGTGTTGTTATACTTGCCCAAGATGTCCTCCCCTCAGCCATCCTAGGAAAACCTCCGGCCTCGTCGGGGATCTCAGCCCGGCACAAGAATGCCGAACTGGTCGCTGTTCTTCGGCGTACTCAGACGTCCGCGCGGCCTAAATCGCCTATAACCTATCAGCCAGTGCAGTCCTCGTTTACATTAAAACAACTCTAGATCACAAATCTTGAAAGAAATGCGGGCCGCCCTTCCCTGCGCGGAGTCCTCTGAAGCTTAAACAAGAAGGCACGTCACCGAAGGGCCCCACCTCTCTGGTTCTCGGGCTCTTCTTGATGTCCACCTATGCGGCTGTTCCCTGTAACTCCGGTAGGGAGATCCGTCTGAAATCGTCCTTGGGCCCCAATCTCCAATCCACTTCCGGCAGTCTGGGGAAAAGCGAGACTACTATGGCGCCCATCTTGTTGTGGAGATAACCGGCAACCTACGACCCAGCCTCTTGGTGACAAATTTGTAGGCCTGTCCCCAAGGGTCGTCCTTTAGATGGTCGAGGAGCCTCCACCACGACTCGCCCTTCTCCTTCCGGATTTTCCGCTTCAATAGTCCTCGCTCCCGCCGAAGGGCTTCTCTCAGCTCTTCCACCTCTCCTTCACTACCTCTCACTCTGCGGCGCTGATAAACTTTGCGTAGATGTTTGCTGGCTCGAAGCCTACCAATCTCGGCGGTCCACCAATACACTCTCTTTCTAGGACTCCGCCACTACTGGAGTTCTTCTCTGCACGCCGTCACCATATGATCAAGCGTTTCCGCATCCAAGGGATATTCCTCGACGAAAATCCCCTCCAACCTGGCCCGGAATCAACAAGATGCCTTTGCTCGACGAACCACATCGCCTTTCTCTCAGCTGGCTGCGGGCCACCAATCTCCAAGTAGATCCCCCTGCGGTCGCAGCCTAGTTCCACCTCCAATACCTTGTAGTCCCCCACTCGTCTAGTCACTTTATTCCGAAAGGTAGACGTGGTTGATGACTAAGCCCCGATCCTCTCTCCAAAACGTTGGGGAGTCGTTGTTCAGACACACGAGGCCTACAGAGGAGGTTAGGCCAGCCAGGGCTTCCCCTCGCTTGTCTGTGACTGATCCTCCAACTTCCACATTCCTGGCGTTGAATTCTTCATGAGGAGTTAATCTGCTATTGGGGTAGTGCTCTAAAAAGAACACTAACCGAAGAACAGTTCGGTTTAAGCATAAAAGAGATGGTCGATATACAGATACTAGTAACATATTTCAGTTTTTGTTTTATCTGTTGAAATAAAGATATTCATTTTAATAGAAGCCTTTTATAGGAAATATATCTGTCGTACAACAGACACCTGCGTTATAAAAATCAGATATTTTTTTTATGTAGTCACAATTGCTACTCAACAGTAAGGATATCAATGGGTTTTTCGCCGTTGATAACAGAAACTTTCTCTCACGAAACAGCCTTATAACCATCGATGACTGACAACAACGGAAAATTCTGTACTTAACAAAATCTCCCTATAATCTTCATTCTATGATCCCAAACGGGCGCAGCGTTCAGCATTGTGTCTTCAAATACATTTTTATAAAGGACGCACATGGTTCTAAAATTGAGGCACCAATCGAGACGAATGACCCTAAGAATTCCGAAGAAAGTATCACGTTCTTTCTTCGCAACATATTGACAGTACTCCTTTAAGCAAAGATTCTCATGAAGTTAACATCCAGATACTTCATGAAGTTAATCCAAATAGTCAGATTTTCCATCGACATGCGAATCTGATGAGTATCGGCTAACCGACCTCTGAACAACATATGATGATCTTTTAGGACTAAATACAAACTTCTGCTGATGGTTCCACAAACCAAGAACCTAGCATCCCTGAGTTGCACTGAACTCGATTTAATTCCTGGAATCTCTCTTGAGCAGCAGATGACGATGTTTCCCTAACCTGAATAAACTATGATGCTCTTTCAATCGCACCAGAAATTCAAATTTGACGACCCAGAGAGAATATCACATTGTCCTCTGGATAATCGTTAAACAGGATCTTTTCTACTTTGGTGTCGCCGTAACGAAGAATAAGGACCATGTTGCTGAAATATCTTTAAAGCAAATTAATCTCACGTTGCGTGCAACCGCGCTTCTGAAGCTGATACAAAACAGTAAACCATTACAAGTTCTTGAAAGCCCGGGATACATCAAGAAAATATGTAGTACATGTCGAGACTCGATTGGAAAGGCAATATCCATAACCTTGAGAATAACATCTTTGCTCTTGTCTGGGCGAAATCCAAACTGTCCGTTCATCAGTAATTTCCTAGAAGTCAGACTATCGTATATGAATCTCTCTCAGCTCCTTCGATCAAGGAGGGAAACGACAGAAAAAAGTCTTTCTTCTTCTTATGTCTTAGAACCCAACACACAACACTCCACAGATCATTAGTTCTCTGCTCTCAAACAAAGGAGTGCCAATATCAGAAATCCTAATTTTTTAAAAATACTCATTCCTATGCATGCGATAAATGGCAATAAGTACCGCTTGTCTGACAAGGTTACCTGAAGTTGAGAAAGTTGCCTGAGCCACTTCATAGTTTATTTCATCGCAGTAAATTCTCGAGAATACCACGCACCAACTTTCACTCTGCTCGTACTTCGGGAATTTAATCTTCAGTAACTACAACAACTGCAAGAGGAAATTTCTTTACCTGGTCTTCCAACCAAACATCATTCCAAGATTCGGAATCTGACCGAAAGAATATATGAAAACTTAGACCAGTCTGCTTTTGTGTGCAAAAAGCGCCCCTGCTTCGTTACGCTATAGACATCGTCCAACACATTACTAACTGAAAGTATTAAGCCAATGATCACCCAAACATTCATCAACTATTAACCAGTTATGAACACTACCAGGGACATTTCTTTCAACGGTAACATCAATATTTGTACCACGGGATAACCCATTCCATCTATCGAGGAGACAAACTTTTCAAATTTGCTAGCAGTATTGAAAATTTCAATCCTTACCTTCAATTAATCCTTAACCTTTAATTAATTTGATTTTTGGGGTCACTGTCATTTGTGACCCCAATGTGTCACAGAAGGACACTGGGACTCGCATCAGCATCTATAAAGACTGAACGATCCCCTGCAAGTTGCTCCTTTCTAAATTTTCCTCAGTGACGACTTTGTACTGCTGAAAGTTCGTACTAATATCAACAAGATCAGAACCATTAACGACAAGTTTGACAAAATGATGCGTGATCTCTTTTAATAAAAATGCCATACAGTTGCATTAACCATCCAGAAAATATCTGCTAAATTTGTGATAAGTAATATTAAAGTCTCAAAGGAGAAATTTAACTCCAAAGATAAACAACTCATAGATTTTTTTTCAGATGTTAAATAGTTAATCACAACAGATCCTGGACTCCTCATATTTGCTACAATTCATGTGTAACTCTGTTGACTGGTTGGATCTCGTCACACTATTAAAATAAATGCTTTTCATGATAGGCAGTGTGAATTAAAATGTTTCTTCTTCAAGTATAAGAACTTAAATTTTTTATTGTAATAATTTTGAATCGTTACTAGAAACTTTGACATCTTCTTGATAAATGGTGTCTTTTTTATAAACTCTTCAAAGTGTAGTTATCATCCTTTTCATACATCCTTCTTCATGTTGGAAATAATGTTCTATCAATCCCTTTAGGCCATGCAGCTCACATGAATAATTCATATCTAAATATTTAATTTGTGTTGGATATGTTTCTATGAGAAACCTTTGTAGAAACCTTAAGGTGATAGCAATGTTACTTTATTTACAACTTGGGTATATTAAATTTTATTGCATTTGTGGACTGGGACACCAAAAGATAGGAAGAATCATTATGTTAAAAAATAATGGACGGAAAGATAATTATTAACTGTAAGAGAGAAGACCATGGTGAGTTCACCACTACATATGGAATTCTGCCATTACATATTAAGTTAGGTTTAATGAAAAATTTCATTAGAATGATGGATAGTGATGAGAGTGGATTTCATTCTCGAAAAAAGTTCTCAAATATAAGTGATGCTAAGACCAAGGAGAGTATATTTATTGGACCGCAAATATGAAAACTAATGAATGATATTGAATCTTAAGATCTTAAACCTTAGATCTTAAAATCTACAATGCACTCAGATGAAAAACGTCATTAATGATCTACTTAGATTCTCATCTAGATTTTTTGTTTACCAGTCTCGGAGCTTTGAGTAACAAATCCGTAGAATGTTTTCACAAGGAAATATCCACCCAAAAAAGTATAAAATTGAACCCAAGAATGCTAGCTGACTACAGCTGGAATCTTAAGATTGATTTACCTATACCAAACAACATCAGAAAATACAAAAGAAGAAGATTTAGGCAGATAAAAATCGCATACATAATTTTGTTATACTACCGTCACAATGCTTTTTTCTTGCAAGATAAATGATAATTGCAAAAATTCTTTCTGATACAAAGAAACCACTGAAAAATTTGAAATCAGCATCAAACATACAGTGTGATTCAGCTATTAGAATCCTTGTAACAAAAAAAGTAAATTTTTTTTATCAGTATTATTATTGCTAATTTACTAGGAAATTAAAAATTGTGAAAACTTGAAAACTATGTAAATTTTTTATAGAAAAAAGTGATAAAATAATGGTGTAATTGTTGAAAGGGTTAACAAGGAAGGAAAACATTTCTACATTCGAAACTCAAGCACAAAAATAAACTGCAGTATAATTTACAGTTTTTTTTTATAGTTACATTTTAACATTTAAAGCCTATAAATGTTCTTTTGCCATCATTAATAATTTTCTTGTTCATCCATAAAAGTCCAGTGATAGGTTTTTGGCTATCGTTAGACGGAAATCAAACATGAAAATTATGGAAATCGTAGAATTAAAACGGGAGAAAAAAAAGTTGAGATAAGTAATGGAAATAAACACCTTCTGAGATTTCTCCAGAACAGAGAATAGTACTTGTGAATAAAAATATTTTGCTCAAACAAACAGTGAAATTCATAATTAAAATTTTAAGTAAGTACTATGCTGCTTTCAAAACAAGTACTGGTGCAAATAAACATTAAAATAAAAAGTACAGAAATATATATATAAATATAAAACACGAGGAAAAGATAACTTGTATTTTTTACAAAAGATCTATCTGATGCTATTAGATATATTCTGAGAATAACATTTTTTCAGCTCGCTAGTGAAACGAAACTGAATTACGGTTTCTATGTACGTATGTTTCAGTAAATCATATTTTCTACATCTACCTTGAAAAATCTATACTTAGTTCAGTTATATAAGAATTCAAATCATCTCTCAAAAACCTAGGAAAATAAAAAAAAAAATTTTTATAACTATAAAGAGAAAATAAGGTAAAATGTATAGAAACCAAAACAAACTAAACAACATGAAAATAATAAAAGAAACATCACGAAAAAATCAAATTTTTAGGTCAATAAAGAGAAATAAATTTACAAGTTGTATAGGTATATAGAAAGTCTTGATGTTTTACAATCTCAATGCATACAGACGATCTTGTAAATATGAAGTAATAAATCTTCATAGGAGAAAATCAGTTTACAATGTAACCCAAATCGGATACGTTTGATCACTTTAAAATGTGATCATCGTTAAATATATCAATGCGAGTCGTTTGCTGTCATTTACGTTTTATATGTCGTTAAGTTATAACTAAAGAACAAGTTAACGTGATTAATGTTCTCTTACTTAAGCTGTGTCGATGGTAAGTTTTTTACACTTGTCAAAAACTTAAGGTGTTGCCGATTACATCAAACTGTGAAGAAAGATGTATTAGTTCTGTCGATCAGAGGACTATTTCAAAATGATACATTCTGTGCGATCGCTTTTCACTATTTTAATGTTCCTTCATTAAAACTTACAGTTTTTATGTACATGAATTTTTATGTAGACAGGAATTTAATGGCATTTCTTCACGGATATGAGCGAAATCCATAAAGTGCTGTTTTTATAAATAGCTTAATAAAACACAACAATGTTTAGAAAATTTTCATAAAAGGCTCCTAAAAATAAAATTGTAATTGAGGGGGGATTCTAGAAGGACTTTACTTTAACCTATCCACTTTTAACTATATGGACCTCATCGCCAACTCACTATACTAAAAAGAACAGTCGCATTCAACGAAAATTACTCTTCCGAGCTAAACTAACTTATTAGAGGTTATTAGCATATCTACCTGTCCGACGTAAGAAACCTGCACTTTGAGTTGTTATACCCGGCTTAAAACTGACATAATACTAGATACCTTATGGAAGGCGATTTGGTAATAGCCTTCCATAAGGTTAGCCAAAATTCTGGCTAACTAATCTTTTTAATAATACAAATAATAAACATAATATTAATCTAACACAATAATAATACCGACGATGGTCAGAGTTAATAATTTGATGTACGATAAATATTGTGTAATTTGCAATCACAATTCTCAATAAAAACTACCAAAAATTCCTAACTATTTAACAGGGACAATTAGCTGTAATGAAAAATTAGACAAATCAACTTACGTTCCCTCCTTTAGCAATGAAGCGATCAGTTGAAATTATCACATCTTAATTCAGTCAGCGTAAGAAGAAGGAAAAACAAAAAATTAACTTCTACATTTACGTATCACATTTTTTTTTTGTCAGTTAAAAGAGAATAATAAGAATCATTACAATTAAATATTATTTATACACTTATATCTGCTATATAACAGTAGAATGAGACAGTAAGTTCAAACTGATCTGAACGTCGTAAAAATAAAGATGCACGCTTTAGAAGGTACATTTTATTCTAACCATGCATGTCTGAAAATTCTGAACTCTGATAATATTAACATCCAAACAAATTTTAAATAAATATAAAACGTATATTTTTCTGAACTAGTAGAAATAAAATAATTTACACACTTTTTACAGTTTGGCACTACTATTATACAAGCAACGATAAATTAATTACTATTTTTGTAGACAGATGTTATTAGTTAATTACTCGATTTTATTTTCAGTTATCATTTTTGTAAACCTTATTGTGAGATTTACAAGGCTGCGTAACTTGAAATGTTATATTCAAAGAAATAAGTGAGGTAGGTGAGTTTGCATCACCTGCTAAATGAAAATTTGTATTTTTTTCCAAGGTAGTTCAAATGGATACGTTAACATGGTCCCGTGTTCGTGAGATAGCAGAACATGATAAGTCGCAATACTAACTTTAGACATCCTAATTTTAATTTATAATGACTTCATAACTATTCATAATATTACCACCAGATGGCAACAGTAGTAGTCTATTGATTGCTTATATTCAGAACTTACAACTTTCACGAAATATAAGCACTAAACCAAAAACAGTCGATTTATTTGGTATTGTGCTATCGGGAACATTAGCCATAAAAGCATTCTGGCATTCAGAATAAAGATTAAATAAATAATTAAATAAGAATTAATTAAATAATAATACATTTTATTTTCTTCGACCAGTTTTTCCAGATACTCTCAGAAGCGGGTGTTTGTATTCAGGAAATACAATTACTGTTACCAGCTTGCTAGGCTGACGTAGCTGCAGGTCGACCACTCCTATGACGTGTTTGAAACCCAAACACCATAGAATACTGGTATCCACAGTTTTGAATTCATATAAAAGCAACTGTCATTGCAATGACAGGAGCAATAGAACTCTCGAGTATGAAATTCAGTTGATTTTGTGATGATATAATATTCTACAATAAATATAAGCTCGGCTTGTGAAAATGCTTGTTGTACTGCTATGAAACCAGTGACGGAGACAGAGGGACAAGTCACGTGATCTATGTAAGCGTTTTAATTTTTTCTAATACAGTTTTAGCAAAATAAATGCAATATCTAGATCCCTGTAACAAACAAATTACAAGTTTTTTTTTATATATATATATATATATATAAAGATTAGCGTCCGTTTTGGATTGCTTGACTTTCTGAATGCACTTTATAGTTTGCTTACCTTTACACTTGGATTTTGAGTTCTTAATAAAAATTCCGAAGCCAAAATTTTCTCTCAAAGTTATTATATTATACATTATTATTATTATCATAATAATTATAATAATATTTTGGAATTTCTTATTTTTTATTATTGTTTTCTGGGAGTTATGAAGCATATTAACTTTTGTTACCACGATAAATATGTTACAAAAACTTTTCATTTCATAAATAACATATTGGTATTGATGTAAGTTTAAAAATATTTATCACTGAGTAAAACAATAAGGTTTAGAATAGTAAAATATCAGTGTTGACTAGTGGAAAGACTTCATCATGTTATAGTTATAGTAACAAAATATCCTAATTACAAAGTCGGTATCTTTCAAGACTTAAATGGAAAGATTTTTATCAAGGGTTTTAATTTTTTTTTTTTTTCAATAATATTATGTTTTTAATATTGTCGTTTTTTTTTTATTACATTATATACAAAATATTAATACAACTGTTTCTTTTTTGGAACGTTTTTGAAACAGTAATTATTTGGAAGTCTGTTCCTTTAACAACTGTTCGTTCAGAATCCCCAATTCTTACTAGACAGGAATTTCTAAATAAAGGACTCGCTTCGAAGCTTGGCGATACTTGCCTTTCTGGACAGATTATTCGAATAAACTATGTGTTGTAAATCAGAGTTTTCCCAATAAACTATGAAAAGAAGAAAAAAAATTTATAAGCAAGAGAGAAGCAAAAGAAAGACTTATTTAAGGCGCAGGCCCTTTAAAACTGTCCCGACAGTCGGGTCCTGATTGTAATTATAGGCGCAGATTTTTTTATGAATATTACCCTAGTAGAAAAAATGACTTCAAAGGATTCAATGTAATGTGTGACATCAACATCTAAAATTCATATATTTTTTACTTTTACCACTTAAAATCATTAAACTAATGACAAAACAAACTGTTAGTCCTTCACAAAAGCAAGCACTGTTTTATATCCCATATTATCTGAGGAAGTTAGTGCGGGTAGAAAAATTCAAATTTTTCTTTAGTTATTTTATTTTCCATAGTAATAGTGACATGAACTTCTCAGTGATATTACAAATTTTAAAAAAACGATAAAATTAAAAAATGATTTATGACTAATAAGTCATTCCGGTAACTTAATAGGATTTTCCTGAAAGATTTATAGTTGAATGTGCTACTTAATATGAGGAGTTGCACAAAACCATCTTTGAATCCTTTAGTATGAAATTAATTTCGCACACATAGCAATTCATGTCAAATGGCTCTTTGTAATTATAAAAATTTCCTATAGTACGATATCGGCAGAAATAAAGTTGTCGCGTGTATTATTTTTTAATCTACAAATCACTATGTTTCCATCATATTTTATAAAAGAGAAAAATGGCATGTAAATTTTAGTAAATTTTATCTGACGCCAGGTCTCCCCATTATACCCAACAGTGCTAATAAAAGAAGACGGTAAAGAGTTATTTTGGTCTAAAGATCATGATGTTACAGAATACTTTGGCTATGAAAATCCCCGATAAGCAATCATAAGTAACATAGATGAGGAATGGAAGTGTTTTTGGGATTCATTGAAGGGCATCAAATCAATTCACTTGGAATACACTTTCAAAATTTTGCGTATTAATAGATAATTTAGATATGGGGTGGTAATAGTGAAAGTCATTTAATTTTCCTCCTTTGAAAATTGGACGAACCACGAATTCTTTATAGTACAATTTTATACAGTATATTGTACAATGTACTACACTTACTATATAATTTATTATACAATTTTATACAATGTACTACATAAAGGAAAGTATCCTAATCATTTTAATATTAGTTTGTCGATTATTGAAAATATTGTCCCTTCATGGACCCCCTCTATCCCAAGAACACAATTGAAAAATTCTCGAAGAACGATATACGAGTTTGTCGTATATAGCCATTTTGTTTTTATTATAATTGATCAACCCGGAATGAGTGGGGAGATACGGTTACAGCCCTACATCTCAAAAGTTTAATAAAAGAGCATAAATTTTTTTATGCCTTTCGTAATTTCATTCATACATTTTTAATACTCATTTAATTTTCCTTCTTGTTAACAGTCTGCCACGGCGAAGTCCTAGGTACCCAGTTTTTCAACTCTTCTCAATTATTTTTAACTAACAAAGATTATAAATAAGCTATTAATTAAGGAATGCTAATAATATTAAATAAGAATTCCTTTTTTCTTATGTTTATCGTTATTTTAATTCTAAAAATATGTCGAAAATTTCAGTTGAGCAATTCTAGACAATACTCCTCTACATATAATGAGAAAATTAAGAAGTTTTAAGAGATCCCTTAACTGTAAAACAATTGCTCATAGATGAACAATCATTTGAAAATACTTTCCAAAATTCAGAAAGAGCAAAGTTCGCAAACGACAACTTTTCCCGGACTCTTTAACTACCGCCATGGATAAGGAGACGATAAACTAAGCCACATTATGTGGCGCTTGAATCTATTTTTATTTTCGATGAGCAGCTCCCAAACGGTTGTTTTAGTTAGTTTTCGACATACAAGGGATAATTTAAGCTAATTTCCACTCCAAATGTAAAGGCTGTTAGTAACGTCAGTTATTTAGAGTAGCATTTAACAAGTTAAAATGTAATAAAAAAATTTTTCATGATTTTCCATTTGGATTTTCAAATTTTTTTAAAAATTATTATTTAATATAATTCTGTAAATAATTGTTTCTCGTGTAAATTAAACAAAATTTGTAATATAAAACTGTAAAGAATAATAAATAAAACTTGTTTATTAAAAATTAAAAAAAAAAAACAGTCAAAAATGTTTCATTATGTAACTAAGTACCTACCACTGTGATAATTCTGTTATACAGAATTAAACAAATAGCAAAGACTTTTATATGAATTTAATATTCTGGTGAAATAGTTGCTCTGTTTCAAAAATCGATTAAACGAAAATGGCCTTATCAATGGTCTTATAATGTTCACACAATGGAATCAGACAGGGCCAGGAAAGATATTTACCAGCAAATTTTATTAGTAAGAAAGAAAACTAGCAATTGGAATATAGCTATAATTCACTTAATAGGTAGGTGCTAGTAAGTAATAAAACTAATGTATCGACCGAAGTTTTAGTTTCTCTAAGTGATCTTGGGGTCTTTCAGTTCAGCATGTTGTATTGCTTGTCTATTTCTTGTTTGGCTGGATTTTTTAATTTTAATTTCATAGCATAGAGTTTCAATGATCTACTACTCAGATAAAAATTGTGATTTAATAATTAGAAGAAAGTTATCTTTTTTAATTCCCTGGATAAACAACGTAAATGTTATATTTAAAGCTATAAAACAGAAAAAGAATAAACATCACTGTAAAGGATTATCATTGTAGAGTTTTCTGTTTAATAAACAAAAAACTTTATTTTCTAACCTCCTCTTTCTGTTATCTATTAATCAATTGTACAAAGTAAACGCTGAAGGAACGTCCGATGAATTTCCGAAACCCTGGCCTAATACCGTTGGTTTCCACTCGTTTCATTTGGTTGCTCTGAAACCAATGCCCCATTAGCTTGAACGTAACTGTAGATTCTCCAGTTCTCCTGCATATTTCATAGTTCCATTCCTGCCGTGGTCCCAAAGGGACTTGTTAAAAAGAAGAATGATGCAAAGCCATCGATGTGAGCTTAAGTGTTTCAACTTTCCAATCAGAGATATATTGTAATGAAATTACGTTCTCGATGTACATTGTACATGATAGCTCATTTTTTATATAATTTTTTTTTTTTTTGTTATATTTTTTCTTTAATTTTAATTTTTAGTTTATAAGCTGTCTTTTTATGATTTATTTGTATTAATTACATATATAACAATATTAAGGAAGGAACACTATGTGTAATAGTTGGCGTTTTCAGCACTGTTTCTAAAACAGACCGGAAGTTAAGACTATTCCCAAATATTTAAAAATAAATAAATTTTTAGGGTAAATTACCAATAAATCTTTTCAAATGTACATATTTTCACATATAAGGTAAAGAATTATATCATGGTTGGCATCGTCATACTCCAGTTTATAAATTTGTTAAAATACAAGAATTGCTATTTCAAACAAATAGGAAAGTTTCAATAATAAATATGCAAAACAGAGAGGTTTGTTGATAATCGCTTATTTGCGCAAACGAAAATTTTATTGAGAAAATTTGTAAATATTTAAGACTCTAATAAAAGAAATAAGACCTTTATCCTATTGAATAATACCACATTGCTGTTAAAAGGCAACATTGACATCGAGCAACATAATTTAAAGTTTATTCAAAAACCACTAATAGATTAAGGCTAATACTTTGCTTATTCATTAGTACCAAACTAGGTAACATCTAAAACATAAATAATGTTAGTATACCCCCGTTATTGGGTGTACTAATATTATTTTATATTGCCAAACGTAGGTTTAAATCAAATTAAATTTTCATGAAAGGCACAAAAAAAATTATATAATGTAATTCCATTTATTTCCATAAATATTACATGTTAATGTATATTTATCAGCTTTAAACTGCGAGATATTCATAAACGCATTACCCATTTAAAATACTACAACATTTCAGAAAAGCAAACCGTTAAATTACACTTAAACATCATTTTCAAAAAAAAATTAATAGTTCCACTAATTAGCATTAATCAGTGAAAACCTAGTTGAAGATGTGTGTATATATATATATATATATATATATATATATATAATTTTAAATATTGGTATCACAATAAATTTGTAAACTCATCAGTTTAAAAAACAAAAAGTTAAGGAGACATTTAAATTGATCAATTTGAATACTTCATTACAAACATTTATCTCTTCTTTTCTTCAAAAATTTTAATTAACCTTCTTTGCAGGAATGAGATTTAATCAGACTTTTCAAAAGAATAAAAAAATATCAATCGTTTCTAGAAGTATTTATTAAATCGCTTAGTTTTCATTCGTAAAATTTAACTTTTTTTCTTCCAGTATAATTTCATTCGTATTATAATTTCTAAATTTTATTCTATAATCCAACGCCCTAAAGAAAATTAATATTTCTACATCTAATATACCGTACAAGAAAACAAGGAATGGATTGACAGGAGAGAGAACCTGGTGGGAAATAGGGATAAGGATAATTTATTGGATTAGTTTGCAGTTGCTGATAGACTACCATTCTACCGAGGCTAGAGACAAGCACCATCAAATGTCATTACCAACCGTTCTTAATCTACTGGAAGCTTATTGCTCATTCCTTAGTCTATGTGTACTAGTTGTATATCTCATTAATATTTATGAAATACTCTCTAGAGACGCATTTAACGCTGTCCAATGGTAGGAAAGAAACCCTCATTTGAAAATACACATTTATGATAATAGTGTTTAAGTCAATTTATTTCCGTCTGACGTAAAGTTCTAAGTAATTATTACAATATATTTTTATGCTATAAAAAATTTAACCATTTAATGGAAATTCTTATAAGAAAGCAGTAATAGATAACAACTATCATTTTCACCCTTATGCGGATATCACTAATGACCATGTTCATGACAATCATGACCTTTGACCTCATATGTACTCATGTTAGAAAGGTTAATTACAGGAGTTCTCAAGTTAAAAATTATTTAACAGGTGTGCACAGATAAAAACTATCGCTGCAGATAAAAACCTCCCCTATATCTTCCTCCCTCCAATTCTTTTAAGTTGATAGCCTGACAACTTTTTACAGCCTTTTTTTAATCACGTGATCTTTTTTTTATTACGTTATTTTTCTACTTTTTCTCCTAGCATTTTTTTCGATTGCGCGATATTTGTTGTTGCTAACAACACTGTCATTTATACCACCTAAGGCCTGACAGTGAATTGGTACTATCTTAGGAAGATAATATTAAAAATTTTTTCTGTTCATAGACATCGAAAAAAGTCTTAATATTGTATCATAAGCATTCTTGAAGTTTCTTGATCATCATGTGTTGGCGTTAGTAAACCAAAATCGCATAAGTGTTTCTCACTTAACGTAACGACAATATCTTCAATCTCAATGAGATCTTTATTTAATATTTCATCTGAAACTGTATTACGTTATTGATTTGACGTTGGATTGGTAGTTTAAAATTTTTTTGGAAAATTGCACGTTCGTTTGGCCAGGATGAAAAAACAACTTAAGAAAATATAATAATAATTTTCTCCATTAAGGAGAAGACTGACATATAAGAGCATCAACAATGGTGTTTCCAGTGATTATCATTTTCCAATAAGTGAAGTGCAGAGCAAGCAGCTTTATATATTTAGTCTAGCACACCATCAACGGTTTTTAAGTAATAAAAGATGTAGGTCCTTTTACACATGCAATAACATACACAGATGAAAGCATTCACTTTGATTCGAATGAATTGCATGTACTCCACCAAGAGCAGCATTCTTTATGATCCAGAAAATTCCTAGATGTCAGTTCCACGCTTTTTTCTGCTAAACTTGTTACTATTAGAGGTATAGTATTTAGGAACTTTAGGACATAACAGTGTCGTAGCCACGTTATTGGATGAAAAAACTCAAAAAAAAAGCAATAAGAGTGTTCTTCTGTGGACATTCAAGGACTCAGAGATTTTGTTCAGTGGAATAGCTTGATGGTTTCTATGTGAACCGTTAAACAACAATAGTGGAATGTTGCAAATGTATTGGAAAAATAAAAAATCGCCAATCGGCCTCACATGTATATATATATATATATATACAATTATTGTACTGATTCAATTCATCTATTTTTTGATTTTCAACGAAAAAGTTGCTTGATCTGAAATCAATGGTAATATGTTTGCTGATATATCGAATCACTTGCACGGAGTTGCAAAATTCAACATTTATATGGGCATTAAACCAATGTGAAAGTAGTGGAAAATGTGGGGTGATCCATTTATTATCAATATCAATCATGTTACTTCGCATGCCGTGTGACTTCCGTCCTTTGGACTTTTCCTGCGATAAATCTGGTAACCGTCATCTGCAGTTTGAGTGTTGAAAATGTATGTTTGAAAATACTTTTTTGAAAATTTTCCATTTATCATGGATGGTAATGATCTATTTATATCGCCACATGAACCACGACACATATGTTTACAAACAATGTCATATAATGATAGGTCAACAGCAGCCATTGTTATCAGGACCGATTGTTAACAGCACCCATTGTCATGAATAATTCCATGTTATCAGGAAGTTCAGCAGATATGATAGGATCAATTTCGTATGGTCGTATTTTAGTATATAACCACAACAATATGTGACAATTGGTAGGCTTCGTTTTTGTCACTCGCCACTTAGCGCATCGCAGTTGACCACGCATTTCAGCAATGAGATCCACTTCATTCACATTCATAAATATAATCCTCATTCATTCTCTGAAGTAATATCTTACAGTGGTTCCGAAAGCTTAACAGAAATAAAATTGACCGTCAAATATTTATTTTTTGTTAATAAGGTCTATGAGTTTTTGCATTTTCAAATGAAAAACGTTGGATATAATATAATATAGTGTCTGTTAGTAGATTTCTGACCAGTAAATATTTAGTTTTTTTATTTCTGGCATTCCGGTTGGCACGTGAAAGTTATAAATATATCTGGACACCCATGTTTACGCTCGAACGTCATAGAATATTGAGATTTATCTTGCATATATCATGGTGACCCAGTGAAAGATGAGGTAGGTAGATACACTGACCCATGTTGTTAGCATTAACATTAGTATCTTGTTGCACAGGATCTCAAAGATAGCGTAATCATCAGCAGGTAATTGTTTTTAGTTATTATGAACGAAAGCTAATTTTTCAGTGATAATTTTGGCCATCATGTCGAAACAATATTGATTAAATAATTTTCTGTAATAATGCAAAACTTAGCCACTGTTTTCTACAACCATAAGTCGTTAAGCATAAAATTACATGCAGAAACTGTTTTATTTGGTTCATTATTATTTAGCGGAATAGTTCGATAATAACCATCTTCACCTTTTTTTAAACATAAGGGAATATTTTAAAGGATCATAAGAGCGATGAAGTTCTGACTCACGTTGCATTTGACCGTCTTGACAACATAAGACTATATCTCTAAGTCTATTATCTTCAACGACTAGTAAAACAGCAAGCTGTAGTTGCAGCACTATAGCGACCCATATGATGATTAACAATTCATGCACGATCAGCATGAATTATAATTAAAAATTTTCCGCGTTACCAGAGATCTGTTGTCAATATTGCATTTAAACTCCTTCTTCAAATTAATATTTTCCAGCAAACTAGCTGGAGTGCTGTGATAAGTTCCATCTTCAAATTTTAAACAATATCAGTACGAAGAGAAGTTTGATCAGTATTAGAAAGAATGTAAATTTAAAAAATTTTTAATCGACACCAGGGTCTGGAGATAAACTTCCTATGTAAACTTGACCGTAAATTTTTAATTATAGGCGTTAAATTTCCTTCTTCAATTTCTTTAGCACCGAAGGAAGTCATATGAAATAAAAAGTGTTGTATTTTTTAACATAATTTAGAAAATATTTTGGCAATAATTAAATCCCAAAACTAAACCCTAGAGAGGTTCTGGCAGCTCATTAAATGCAGTGGAAAGTGAAACTTTCCTTCAAGATATCACATGCCAGCTGCATCATCTTAATAATGAATACATATTTTAATAATCGCACCAATTTCTAAATGTTTACTATTAATATAATCGAAATTAGGAAAATAGTCCAAAGCAGATATGAAATTTAAAGCACCTTCCCTCTATTGTACAGCATTAACTTGACGTACATCGTTAGGAAAAGTAATTTTTCTTTGTTGAATTAGCCGAAATTGTTCATTTGGTGCAATTTCAGAAGCACGGTATGAAAACATTGAATAATCTCATCTTTTTTTCTCCCCTTCTGTGTCGGTCCCACAATTAAATAAGTCTCAACCCAGGGGATGTCTATTGATTCTAACGGGTCTCCCTCTCTATCGGCTGTAAGTCCAGCATGGCAGGTCAGCCTACCTATTTCGGATCTTTTCTTTTAACTGCCTTCACCTCAAACGTCCGTGACGTGATGAAACGGGTCCGGAAGAGCCATCCCCGGGTACCGCTCCGTTCGCCGAAACTCGCTCTGTATGTCCACTCTAATGGAGCCACTCGTCCGGATCTTTTCAGTCTTACCTTTCATATTCTTTAGATGTTAATCTTGAAGAAGAGGCTCAGGAAATCGGAGTCTCCCACTTCGTTACCGACGCATATCCGGACAACCCAGACATCTACCGGCTCTTTGAGGGATTGTCCTCACTCCCTTGCTTCCGTTTCCCTGGTTTTCATTATGCGACTGATGTAACTCGCTATCACTACTGTTCACTGTGTACTACCTGTCTAACTGTATCCCATCTGCTACATTCATATATAACATGATCAGCGGTGTCTCGCTCTGTAAGATACGGGCATTGTTCATTGTCTGCCGTACGTTGACTATGTAGGTACGTTCTGAAGTTCCCGTGGCTGGTCAGGAACTGGATTAGCCAATAATTAGCACCCCCAAATCCCCTCCCGACCCACGGTTTCAAGGACCGGATCAAACAATGCGTCCACCATTTAGATGACTTATCCCAACGTGCCTGCCAGTCCGCCAACATATGCTCATATGGAACTGTCTTAGATATTCCTTCCGCTATTCTATTTCGCATGCTTGAGCCGGAGGAATCCCAGCAATTGGCATAGCGTCTTCGAACGACACAGATGTATATACCAAGGTCACTCTTAAGGCCATTTTCCTCTGTACCCCTCTAGGCCTCGTCTACATTTCTCGACTTCCATCGCCTTACTCCATTTGATACAAACCATTAGATGACCCACCATCTAATGGTTTGTATCAAATGGAGTATGATATCAAATAGAGTGACCGGTGCATGTCATTATCATGTAATGCACTGTAGATTTTGCCCTGATAATTGTAAACCTCTGTCCTTCATCGGTTTTGTTATCCTTCGGATTGCTTCGTTGCTTTTAGATGTCACTTCCTCCTCTGTCATAGCTGTCAGAGCCAAGTCATTAGAATTTCCCGAGCCTATTGACACAGGTCAGCCCCAACGAGTTAGAACGCTCGCTGAGGTTCCTGCCTCTCAGATTGAGTGCATTTTCAGGAAAATCCGGTGATTTGGAGTAAAAATCTCCCGCTATAACCAGAGATCTATCCTGGACGTTTCTTTTCTTAAGACTAAGATCATCTAAGAGTATGATATAATCCTCTGTGGCGGCGTTAGGAAAAAAATAGCAAGAAAAAACCATCAAACTATCCAGATCCGCTCAAACATAGCCGTTTCTTGCACCAGATTTTACTACCAGGGCCTGAGCTCCGGGAAAACCAATACCTGAGTCGTTTTTTTTTATCTAAAATTCACACTGGCCTGGCCGTTGTCTCAATGTGTGGCTCCGATACATGGAAAACGTCCATCCCCTCATTGATGCGTCCAGCACGCTCCATAGCTCTTCGGCTGCCAAAACTATAACAGTGTTTTGAGCTGTCTACACCCTTACATCTTCATATATAACATGATCAGCGGTGTCTCGCTCTGTAAGATACGGGCATTGTTCATTGTCTGCCGTACGTTGACAACCGTACGGCAGACAATGAACAATGTGCCGTACGTTGGGTTATTGTGCCTCTGGTGAAACTTCACCAGAGGCACAATAACGGAAACATCTCTCCTCCGGTTCTCGTTCTTCCGTGTGACAGTTCACTCAGCCTATTTTAATTCTAGATTCCGTGAACTTCCTCGCCGCACGGAAAGTAGTTACCTCCGTAATATTCTTTGTTTGTCCAAAACCCGGCCGCATGGAATTACTGCGATAAGTTTCTTCTCCTCTACCACATGGGGCACTGCAACATTTATCGCTTCCTCCGTAGCCTGATCTTCATTGTCCTTAATACGGGCAATCGTGCGCCTATTGTTCCTGGATCTGGTCTTTACCAACAAATCTGCATCCTTTGTTAGCAATACTGTTTTTAATTCTTCGGCCTTTTGGAAACCTTTGATTCTTATGTGGAGCTCATCCCTGTTTCTCTTCTTAAAGGCAGAACCTCTCCTGTTTCTTCCTGAGTCAGTGAGTCCTTCACAGTCTTAAGCAGATCCGCGTACGTTTTGCCTTCTTCGTTGACAGCAACAGTTCCACTGTCACTAACCGGCCGGAGTGGAACGAATCACTCCTGGTTTCGCAGCTCTAGATGCTATTCTTTCCGGAGTTATATATACTTTAACTTTTTCTTTAGCCTCTTTGTTTACATAGGCTAGTAGTGACTTTGTGACTAGCAACCCCACTCTTCCACTCGAAAGCATGTACCTGTTAAACCGGTTTCAGTGATGGTATATTCAGTTTCCTCACCGATCTTAGAATCGTGAGGAGCGTCTTCTTTTCTCCTTCCGATAAGTAATATCAACAAGTATATTTCATAATGATTCTGATTCGTCGCGACCCATGATTGTTTATTGTTCCTTAATTATATCATCAGGTTTGATTTGGCTGTGATCACGAATCGTTGTTGTTACTCTCCTTTCTACATATAGGCCATAAAATTTAATCACATTTCCTGCAGCACTCAGTAACTCCTGCCACGTTCTTTCTAGCCTCCGCCGGTCATCCTTTATCCACTAATATTACTAGTTCCTCGTCCGTCAGCGATCTATTTAATAGTGTTTCCACATCATTTTCCCCAGTGTCTTTCGTCTGTTTCGCCTCAGTAGTCGAGGCGATATCTCCATCAACTGCTGGAAGGCTATGTATATTTTTATTAGCCCCATCTCGTGCTTATTAATATACTGTGTCAGGTTTTTACCTAGGTTTTGTTTAAACTGTAATAAGCACAGCCCCATTTTACTTGTATAGTCATCAAGGCTACCGGGTTGATGACAACGGCCGAGCTCGCTTGATGACTTTCTGTGCAGTCTTACCTCCTTTGCGGTTGAGTCAACCCACAAGCCGATCCGATTGCTTCCACCTTCTCCACTGTCTTTCACTACTTCCATGGATCTAGATATTCTTTGAGAATTTTTTAATTATTTTTCCCTTAGTTTGGGAAACTAAGTAATTTGAGTACCCACTCGACCTGATTCAAGGGACTTTTGGAAGGGTGGGGAGGAAGGTAAAATGTATGCCCCAAAAAACTAGTAATTTTTTTTCGGGGGGTGATTTTAGGGTATCAGTGGAAGCAGAAGGATCATTCTTCCCTTTTAGTGTCTAGATATAAAGATAATAAGACATATTAACCATGATCATGTGATAGCTGGTATGTCATTTGAAAAATTTAAACAGATATCGAGTGAGACTTGGAATCGAAAAAAAAATGGGTCTTTAGCGATTGATAAGGAGAGGGATATCGAAAAGAGTTGAAACAGCTTTCATTTTGATATCTTCATCAAAAACAAGGATAATATTTAACAGAAAGATTTTTGAAAAGAGTACAGCAAAGCGTGAATAAAACGTGCAGTCTAGCGCGCAAAACTTTCTAAAGCGTAAGGGCTTTTTCGTTTTTTCAAACTTTCAAAAAGCGTCAGACTTTCCAGAAAGCACGCAGGATAGCTTATAGACTTTTCAAAAAGCTTATTTAAACCGCGACGGATGATAACGATAATGTTGAGACGTTAGATAAATGGCTACCTTAGATGACCGTGAACGTATCACTTCGGAAGTCATTGAGATCAGCAGGGAGACGATCGAATTTGATCTGAAACTCCAGCAAAACTTTAAGCTTCTTACAGGAACTCTAAACTTTCCGTATAATGGATCTGAAGACGATAAGGTTAATCGGGCTAAGAAGGAAATTCATTCCAAGCCGCCGCTGGAAACCGCTAAAGCTTTGAGAGAGAAAGAGGAGCGGTAGTACCAATATTTCGAAAAGAGGACTTTATATGAGCGTTGTGAATAGTCATCTGACTGAAAACAGGAAGAACCACGCTAAATGCACTTTCTACAATGAGTGATCGCTAATCAAGGTTTCTTTCGGGGTGGTCGCACCAGGTAACAAATGACCATTCAGCGAGTTGCATCGGAAAATGGATAAATACAAACCGCTTCCTCCAGGACTGGTCTACCGTCCGACACAGCTGACAATGAGATGAGAGAAATGAGGCGGCGCATTCCCCTAGGAAGACCATGATTACTCCTAGATTGATTCTACCGATTGTAGCCCTGATTTCACGGTGGAGGAGGTGGCCGAGTTTGAGTCGGAACCTATAGTGAGACGAAGTAGAGACACAGAGAAGACAGCACCAAATCTGAGGGAACAGGGATGGAATTGCTCCTGGAGGAAATTCAACTCTGGTCAACCTATGTAATGTAAACCCGACCACTAACAAAAGCATAAAGGACGCAGTTGCTCGGGCACAAAACTGGCAAAAGACGTGGCGGAGCTGGTTAATGAATTAACTAAAGGAAAAGAGATAGCGGACAAGCAGACGCAAACCGCCAGGGGATCCCTTGAGACTTAAAGAGATTCTAAGGTCTAAGTCCCGTGGAGACCTGATGGACGTTCTTGCGACCAACGCAAACAATGATATTTATACTTCTTAACGCCAACAGCAGTGTCATCGCCTACTACTTGGTTTGGGATGCGGGCATAGACCGCACTGCTGATTTTTTAATCATTACCAAAGAGCTATTGCCTCGGGCAAGAGGCTGATAAATCGTAATTAGAATGCGGCGACCATTAATGTGCCGGACAAGTTTTTTGGCAGGTGTGGCCAGAAGCATTGGATTTGTAGAGGTCGAACGAGCCACGGTTTACATATGAGTTGTTATATTCCCTCAATTTTGGCCTGGAGGTATTTGGAGACAAGATTGAGGAACTCGAAAAATTAATCAGGATTTCGGCCAAACCAGGGGCTAGAACGCCGAGATCGTAGGGTTGGAAGAAGTGCACAGCAAGAGACCATGTTCTGGCAACCGTGTTAGAGGCATGAGAACTCCTCCTCAACGTACTATAGACCTATAAGTAGAGAAAACGGTTCCGTGTTCGTTATCACCGCAGTTTCGGAAAGATCATTACGTGTTCGAATGAATGGTGTATAATTGCAGAAGACTGCGCTACTGATCGATCATTGGACTATTAAATTTTTATACTTCCTAATAGACAATCCAGTTCAGATGCATTTTCCAGATGGAAACCTTCGGAAGCACCGAACTGATTGATCTCCAGGCTTGATACAATGCAAACATGGACTCCTGAGGTCCTTTCTCGAGTTATGAAGGACGAATGCAATAAATTCAAATTAAAAATGCGACCTCATAAACTAGGAGTGTATTGGTAGTCAGAGTCTATTCCTGTTTGAAGAGCTGTGGCAACACGCGCCAGGAGGCTCTTGCAGAGGAAGAGAAGGAGAAGCGGCGCCCAAATACGACAAACCAAAAACGAATACAAGCCTGCGAGAAACAACTTAAGATTTGCCATCAAAAGCGTGAGACAACAATCCTGGGACAATCTAGTCGAAGGATTTGACGTAGACTCGTGGGGACTGGCTGCACCGACAGGTGATGAGGAAGTTTGCCAACCTTCTCCCACTCCCCTCACCAGATCACAGGTGATGCGTGCGGGCCTGGAACTACTTATTTTGGCAGAAGATGGTTTCCCGGGAATCAAATCTTTACACTAGAGAAGATTCACCATCGCGGAACTGAAGAACGAGGCAGCAAGTATAAACGTCGAGAAATGCCGGGACCTAATGGCTTTCTGTGATCGTTTCTTGAAGTCATTAATAGCAGGATGTCCTTGGAAAGTCTTGGATACCTTTAGTACGGCTCTGACTAACTGCCGATTTCTTAAACAATGAAAAAGGCACGATTTGTGTTAATCCCTAAGAAGGATGCATGGAGACCTATATGTTTATTAAATACTTAAAAAATTATATTAATCCATGATCGCCGAGAGGGTCCGTGAGGAGGTGGATAGAAGGGTCAAATTCTTTTCGTGGCAAAATGCTCTGTTAGACTTAGATCCACGGTCAATGCAATTTCCCACGTCTTAACTTGGGCAAAAATAACGGCTACTAGCACTAGATGGAAATATCCTCTAATCACACTGCTGGATGTAAAGAACTCTTTTTATAGCGTTCCCTGATCGGCCATCCTTGACACTATCTAAGAAAAGAACTTCGATGGTTACCTGTGACAATTCTGAGTAGCTATCTATGAGACAGGGATGTAAAACTTTCACAGATGAAAGACAAATTGAGTTCTCTACGCACAATGGCATCCCGCAGGGTTCAGTCCTTGGACGATTGGGACTTGGTGTTGTGGGACTTTGTGTTCTTTTTTAATTTACGATGACCTCAAACATAAAATCATCGACATAGGCGAGAGTCTTACATCCTTTTTTGCCTCTAAATTGATTCCTTGGCCACATCGCTCTTTAACATTGTGTTCTTCGAAATTGATTATTTGATCACACCGCTCATTAACATTCTTTTTTTCGATATCCTTCGTTAAAAATAATCAATTTTTTCTTAAACAATCACATGCGGTATAAGGTCAGGTCCATTCGCAAATAGTCCAATACCACGCTTATGAATTGTTCATACAATTAAAGAGACTCTTTTCTCCACCTTTCCAAGTAAAGAGTCTCTCCAGTCTCCAGTCTCTTTGAAAGACTGTTTTTCCCTCTCTATGGTTTCATAAACAACCAGCGTTCATCTACTCTGGGTAGAGCATCATCTACAGTAGCATAGATTTCGAGATGTAGAAGAAAATTGACACTTTAAACAAAAAGGAGCAACACGACTGTTATATTTTTTGCAAATGCAAAAAATCAATGCATTTTTCAAAAAATTTTCTAAAAGTTATACTTTTATTTAAACGTGAACAAGAATAATCAGAAAAATTAATAGGCCTAAATATCAAAATCAAACTATACCGAAATGCAAATTCCTCTAATAAACAGAATGAAACAGGAAAGGAAAATAATTTGGGAACTGATTCTAGAAATTAAAATGAGGTAAAAAGTTCATTCAAACCACGTTGGACATTCATTTGCCCTATAACGGTTTGTTAATTTACGGCCAGCGAAAAATTTCGTCCGGATTTCAGCTCCACCGGTGAAATAAGGTCATACTGAAACTTTTAAGGCTTTATATAAGGAGTTCACTTGATGATTTCTTAGGTTTTTTGATCTGAAAAACCGAATTAAACAAGTACCAAGCATCTAACCCTATAGTTCTCATTGTATCCCACGTCAAACAGAAAAATTCGGTGATGATAAACTTTTTTTTAGGTTTGAAGTACTACAGCTTTGTTAAATGACTAATAAATGCGTAAACTTTAATATTATAACAATTAAAGAATTTAATTCTGAAAAAATTGATGTAAATAATATCTATGAAAAATAAAAAACAAAAATCAGCTTTTATTATTTAAAACAGGATAAACTTAACACATCTCTAGAATCAGGTCCTAAATTATTTTCATTTCCTTCTGAATCATTCTGTATATTTCAGTTTTTCAGCAAAAAAAAATATATAGGTAAAAATCGTGTTTCAGATAAAACTCTTATTATAATGATTAACTGAAAGCCATTTCGACATTTTACGGTCCATATGTCTGATGAAGGTTTAATCTTTATTTATTGCAACAGAAAAAAAATATGACATAAATTACTGTGCCTGAAGTACATAGATATTATGGTTAATGGTCTTGAAAACTGCCGTTCTAACTAAATTATAAATTTAAAAAAATGAAACAACCTTCAAAATAAGTAAGAAAGTTTAATTTTACAACTGAACAAACAACATTCAAATCTGTTAATGAGTTTTAAATTAATAAATTTCTTACCACATGATAGGAGCTGTCGAACCTATAGATGATATTTTCATTACAATCTTCTATCTATTAATTTGAGTGTATTTAATATTTTCAGTAGTTTTTAACAGTAATGTCAAAACAATATTGCATAATTACTTTTTCAATAACTTTAATTTTAACCGCTACTCTTTTATCTTTTGTTAAAAGCTATTTGAAAATAACTAAAGACTGAATATCGTACAATGGTTGGAAATTCAAGAAACTGCGGAGTGTATTATCTATTATAATAATGAGCATCTTTTATGTAAAACATAAACATGAATAAATAATTTTAAAAAATTCTTATATTTTTAGAATACAGCTTGTTTATTACTCCGATTAATTTAAACTTTATATGTCAAATAAAGTAAATAAATACATTTCCAGATTAATAAAATATGTGTATAAATACAGTTACACAATTTATAACTCAAAAATTAAAAAAAAAAATCAATTTTTTGAGGGTTCCCCCTTGGGCGCCCAGATACAATATTATTATAATCAACAATTATTTAAATTAACAACACCAAACTTAAAAATTAAATTACAGTAATAAAAACCATATAAAATTACAAATTAAAACACGCAATATCATAATGAAAAATTTGTATATATATCGCTAGCGTCCTACTTATACGTTATTCAAGATCCAGTTTTTATTGATAAGTTCGAATTTTACGGCTTTCATTAGTCGTAATGACTGTGTGTCATTGACGGTTTCTACAAATAATCCTGTCGCCATCTTTCTAGTGTCCTTAATTGGTCCTCCAGCTGCTTCAGTGTTGCCTCGATCGATCACGTAAGCGCTAACCGTAGAAAAATCTCCTTCTTTTTTTTAATAATAAGATACCTTGGAATAGGTCCATCACTCTTTGGTCGAAACTTCATTCGATTCTTCTTATCCATCACTATCAGTACTTCCTTATCGATGAACTCTAAAATCATCCTCTTCTTCGCTTCTTCGCCGAAGAAAGAGGTTCTCCTGGAGGAGGGTTTTTACGTGGACCCTCTGCCACGGAAATTGTTTCAATTTCCATATAGTTATTGATACGCCAGTCATGATGTCATAAGGTGCGGGCAGAGAGGCGGTTGGGCGTTCCCCGGATCATAGATCCTGCTGGGTTCCCCCTGTCAGCCATCCTCCAATTCACGGCCCAAAATTTAACCCGGGCCGGGGGTCCAGGTGCTGCCTGACCTACGATACCGACATCCCAGGGCTCGTATGTAGCAATAATTGTTCCAATCTCCTTATCCATCGGACAATCCCTGCCAAGGGCCGAAGTGACTGATATACACTAGGCGGCGCAAGACTTCGGCAGAGCAAGCTTACAGCAGCCCACCCGCAAACCAGCTCCATAACCGAGAAGTGGGATGGGCACTTCCCGTCCGCACTCTGCCCACCATCGACAAACAGATCACGGTCATGACTCACACCCCCGCCGCTAGCAGCGAAGCCGAGAAACACAACCGCAACCAGCTCGGACAGCTCAGGACCGCCAATCCCGTATTTCACAGGGAACTCCTGAGCAATACCATTTCCCAGCGAGCCAACTTAAATAAAGGTACCAAAGTACCTTTACGCCCGCCCCGGACGTGTGCGTAGGTGTTGTGCGGACGTGGGGTTGGGTTTGTCTGGGGCGTTATCATTATTATTCTGATTATTATTATACTTGTGATTACTATTTTTATGCTTTGTTATATTATTTTCGTTACTATTACTATTCTTATTATTATTATTCCCTTTTTCAAATGTGCTCGGTGGGCGGCAGATCGAGGGACACTAGAAGAGGATCTCGGAGCACTGAGCCCTCAAAACGTAGTTGAGATGATGCTCCGTGACCTGAGCAGTTGGGAGAAAGTGGTTCGATTTGTCGGCAGCATGATCAGAACGAAGAAGGATGACTTAGATAGTCGTGAGGATTTATATAGCGGCCTTCTCAGGCTAGTATAGGAGGACTCGACCTGAAGTAATATGATAAACGGTTCAGGTCGAGTCCTGGTAGAAGGGGGGTGGTTTTAGTCGGTAGTCTGCTGATGGTGATTGGAAATGCCTTTCGTGAGAGCTCGACACTCCGTGCGTAAATGCGTTTACACCCTCCTCCCCCCCTCAAAAAAATTATTATTATTATTATTATTACTATTGTTATTATTATTGTTGTTGTTGATTTGTTTTGTTTTACTTGTGTTTTAAACCAATAAAATGTAATTATATAAACTTTTTCAATTGTCAATCTCCCAGTATTCTGATCGAGCCGCGAACACGCAAGAGTACATTGTAATTGGTATGGTTTCTGATTTTTTGAAGGAAAATTTTGCAAATTAAAGTATACTTGTACAATTCATTTATGTTTATCTTTAATTATACCAAATATATGATGGGTAGTTAAAAACGTATGGCGTTGCCAAAGAACTACAAAATTTTACTTATATAGCTTATATGTTTAACTCATTATGTGAAGTCTCTTTCATCTGATATAATTTATAAGTCGCTTTTAAGTTTTATTTTTTTTTCAAAAGAAATATTATGTTTTCTACGAAATTCTGGCAACAATATAATTAATCTAATTCTACTGAAAGCACCTAAATATCAGCCTTCATCTATTATTCGTTATTAGTCTTCAGAAATAATTATGTTAATATAGTATATTTAGCCAGTTAACTTCAAAATATTATATTAGTCTATTGAGAATTAAATTATTTGGATCATATTGCAACTTTTTAATATTAGAATAAATTTAATGACTCGTAACATGTTTACCTGTCATAAATTTAAAATAAAAAATCAGATGTGGATACTACATGACTTCCTTGTACGCCTATTAAATTACATATACACATTTTTTTGCTGCACTTTATTTAAATTTATTTCATTTGAAAGTGAGATGGTAAATATAAAGAGGAAAAAATTTTAAAACCAAAGAAAGAATAAAAAGATTAAGAGAGAATGATGAATATAAAGATAGAGAAAATTTGGAAACTAGAAAACGTGTACACAAATTAAGATCAGAAGAATTATATCAAACCAAAGAACGATTAAATTACTGGCAACAAAAGAAAACAAATGAAATGATGATCAAGTCCCACTTAAGGAGAATAATGTCAGAAAATATCAGAGGAGTAATGAATAATAGAAGTGAATTGTTTTGCAATTCGTTAAAGATCGGGCATTTATGCCTCAGTGTATATGTTTTTCTTGTGAGGATCTATTTTTCAGTTACTCTGTAATTAACTTCAATGTAGATAAAATTAAACAGAAATTCCAGAATAATTAAATAAACTTAAACTAGAAGATTAAAAAATAATACGATTAGAAATTACAATTTTCAGTTAATATTAAGTAATCGGATGTTTCACCAAATCTATTACACACATTCTAAAATAATAATGCCTATTTTTAAAAAAATGTTAAGGCCCTTTACACCCTAACATATGATGAGCCTTACGGTGACTATTGATTAATTTTAAAAGAATGTGACGAGGGCTAATGACCATAGTAGTCGATGCCCGTATAAAACCTAAATAAAAAAAATAATGCCTATTAAATTACATATACACATTGTTAAAAGTACGTAATATTTTATTCCGCTAATAACCTCTGATTTTGTTTCATTTTTTTAAAAATAATTATTGACTTATTATTTATTTTATATATATATATATAAATATATATATAATATATTTCATAACCTCAGGTAAATAAATTCAATAAATATTTCAGGTTAATAAAACAATATATTTAAAATTAGAACAAAAAGTTGAAAAAAAGGAGATGATTTCTAATTCGAAACGAAGTGCCTTCCCTTGTAAGATACATATATTTCATTAATTAAACTTTTATGTGGCTAAAGTCTGGAACCAGTGAAAGTAAGTACCACTTATGATAAGGAAAAAGTCCAAAATTCAAACTTTTTGGAATTTCGGTTTTTGGTCACTTTTTTCCAGTAGATTGTATTCAAAATGGGAGGTGCACAACTAGATGTTAAAAGATACAGCAAAATTTCCTAAATAAAAAAATTCAACAACCTACAGCTTTAGGTTTAGGGTTATGCAAGATACATATGTAAGTACGTACAGACATCAAGCAAAAAACTATTCAAAATGGACTCAGGGATGGTCAAAATGGACATTTCTGTTGAAATCTGGAAACCTAAATTTTTCACGATCACAATACTTCCTTTACTTATTTCA
Organism: Zanna intricata; assembly: GCA_010016005.3. Taxonomy (NCBI): domain Eukaryota; kingdom Metazoa; phylum Arthropoda; class Insecta; order Hemiptera; family Fulgoridae; genus Zanna; species Zanna intricata. The sequence goes on from JAAAKQ030027755.1 coordinate 36,727, forward strand.
AGGAAGTAAAAAAGATTTGTTGATAAAAGGAAAAGAACGAATCGTAAACCAGTCGCTATGTTCATAATGAAAGACAAAAACAATTGATTCTTAAAATCATCATTTATCTTTACATCGTACTCAAGAAAAACAATACATAATTATTAAGAATTATAAACACTGTGTAGTAAGTCATAGTCCATTTTCATTTGACATATATTCTCATTTGTGTGTAACAAAATACATGTACATTTATTTCTCTTCTATCTTTAACTGTAACTATTTCGAAGTTTGAGTTGTTAGATAGTGGTAATTAAGAACATCTATTAATAAATTATTTAATATGTTTAATTAAATTAAAAATTTGATCTAATTTTGCTGTTTAAACTTTAATTTTATATAATAAAACAGATTTTATTTGCACGTATAACCACAGTGTGCAAAAGTACAAACAGTCCCCATTTGCACATAAAAAATATATATATATATATATATTTATGCCAGATGTTCTTTTCTTTATATCTAAGAGTGCGACGCTAGCCGGTAAGATGTCGCGGGAGTTCCATTTTACGTATGCACCTGCACACGCTTTCTCCCCACCAAGCGAGCTAAGCCGGCAGCACCCGAACACTTATCGGCCTAATAAAATAATTACGTAGCAACAAGGGATTTTTGTCTAGCTCCTGCGATTAGTAGGGAGATATATAAATAGTCCGCTATCCTTGCGTTCGGTTTCGCGAAAGCGTACATTCTCGGACCTCCACTAGGAGAAGACTAAGATTACATTAATTTATAATATATATATATATATATATATATATATACACAATCAGAAAAATATAAAATATATATATATTTTAATAAAACTGCCAATCTTATTATGAGAACAAAAAAGAGATATATTGTGCAGCAAACTGAAAAAAAATAGAATCTATTCATACGGAACAATAATTTCAAAATTCGGTTATATAATAAGCAAAAAAAGTTAAATTTGTTTAATGACTAACTGGCTAAATCTAATAACTTAAGAATTCAGTAGAACATTACGAATAAATTCGTAAGTTGTGAATAACGGATGGCTAGAACCCTAGCCATACATATGCAAATAAGTGAATAAGAAACTGACTTGATTTAAGAAGATATGAGATATTCCGGGGAAATATAAGAAACATATCCGCCAAATATAAGAGTTCGAGGTGGAGTAGTCTAGTCAATTAAGATTGACTAGAGCTACCACCGAAGCGATTGATATAAATTCAAATTTGCAAGCGGTCGCAATCAGAATGAAGCGTCCGCTGCAAGTCACCATATGCAGCATATACTTGCCGAATTTCGATTTGAAAGCGGATGCCATAGCACGTCTTATTGCTCAGCTTCCCCCACCAATTCTACTGGTGGGCAACTTTAATGTACACAACTCTCTCTGGCGGTCGGATCGAGTAGATCCCCGTGGAAGAAAGTTGGAAAACTTCCTATTAAATTCTGATTTAGTTCTCTTAAATGATGGGTCAGGAACTTTTTTCGAAGCTTGAGATAGATCGATGTCCTGTATAGATTAAGCATTTATGAGTGCACCAATAGCACCGAGGTACATGTTTCACGTTTTAGATTATCTGAATGGAAGCGATCATTTTCCGGTGAAAATTAAAACTGACATTGCGAGAAAAAATATCCCATCCCTAAAAGATGGATGTTTGATAAGGCAGTTTGGACGGGCTTCACGGCTAATACGATATTCCGCAAACAACTGGAGTTATCGAAGTTGACTTAGACAGCATAATAAATGCTATAATTGATTCAGTGTCAAATTTCTACTAGAGAGATAGCGGCATGGCTTTTGCCAGCGGTAAACGCAAGATTGGATCTCTCCTATGAGAAGATAAAAGATAAACCAGCAGTAGTCATCCAACAGGAACATTTATCAGCCGTCAGTAAATACGATGAATACATTAGGATTTGCACTGATGGTTCTAAAACCGACAACGGTGTTGGATTCTCCATATATGTAAATGCAGAAGTCCATTTTTGTAAGATGCCAGATATGGCAAGCGTTTAGACGGCAGAAGTCACTGCCATACAGCAAACTCTTTGCTATTGTGAACATTTCTGCGAAAAGAGAGTGCACTTACTGCAATTCGGAACAAGATTATTAAGGACATCCTGATCGCTAACATCCTCTTTATATTATATGTTTTACATAGAGGAGGACAGCGATGCGTATTTGTATGGCCTCCTGGTCATGCTGGTATTGAAGGAAATGAAAGTGCAGACGAAGCTGCCAGAATGGCAACAGTCTGCGAAAACTTGGATGCAATTCATGCACGAGTGGCTTGTGTAAAGAATTGTCTAAGAAATATAATTAGAACGTACTGGAGTAATGAATGGAGAAGATTGGGTACTAAATTAAATGCCGTTAAATCTTCTCCATACAAATGGAAGAGTGACGTGAAACTTACTCGCCTTGATCAAGTGGCGGTGACTAGACTTAGAATCGGTCACACGCGAATAAGAATTCATATTTTTTAACCGTCGAAGATAGACCAATGTGTGGTTTGCAACCACAATTTCTGGTTGCAAACAAGCCACAAGTAGTTTGCACAAATAGTCCACAAGTGGTTTGCAACAAACCACTTACAGTCAAGCATCTAATGGAAGACTGTATGTATATATCTTACTGTATATGAGGACCTCAGAAAGAGGTTATGTATAGTAAATGAAATTGCTGCTGATTTGGAGACTGGAAATGTGGTAAAAATAGTTGCTTATCTGCACGCCAGTGGACTTTTAACTAGTGTATAATTATGCAAAGCTGTAATTACAAATAATGAACTCGAATTTTATGAATATTGAAATTTAATAATTTGGTATTTTCAATATATTTCATGTTGTTAAATTATTTTCTTTTAAATATCAGGGCCCTTTACATCCTGTAAGTGTTCTGGTATTCAATGTTGTGTTTGTAACATTTTGTGTTGTGTTTAATGTTTTTTAAAGAAATGTTAGTGTCCTTTACATCCTAACATATCACGAGCCTTACGGTAATTAATGATTAACTTTAAAGAATGAGAAGAGAGCTAATGACCATAGCAGTCGATGCCCGTATAACTAATAAAAAAAGAAAAAAAAAGAAGAAACTGACTGTATTAGAATTGTGAATTATAAATCTGATAACGCAGAATATATATTTTCCTTTTTTGCCAATAAATGAATGCCAACAAGAACAATTTTTAATGTAAATGAAATTAACAATGTATTGTACACTATCAAAGACTATTTGGAAAAGTCACATGCTTTTCTTATTATTATGAATTCTAATGAAAGAATTAAGAAAACTGCAAGTGAATGAAAAGAAAACTCACTTGGTGATAAAGCAGAGGCTTGATTAAAAAAATGTTTGAGTTGATTAATAATGTTCTCTTTTAGCTTTTCAATTTAAGCATGTAATCGCTTAAATTTTTTATATTAGTTTTAGTAGTGTGAGGTACCTATTAAGAAAGGTTTCAACTATAAGACGGAAAGAACAATGGGAGGTTATCAAAAGGGTTCCCATGAAACTGGCATGAAAGGGCGGTTCCTGAACAAATGGGTTATTAATAACGGAAAGTTAAGAAACTTTTTTAAAGGGAGCGAAAAACAAATAAGTGACAATACCATCTGCAATAAACATCATAATTCTATCGAAAAAAACGAAAGAAAAATATCGCCGACGTTAAAATATTTTTAAGATTTTTTTTTTTAATAAAAATAACAAGACCATTGTGGGTTATAGACCCACAACTGTTATAATTAATGCAAAAAGACATGTAACAGATTATATAATAAAACATAACAGAGCAAGTAAAGGTAAAGAGAACCATCACTAACATCGATTATACAAATGAAAACAATGAAACCAAAAAGCAAAATAAAAGATTAAACGGCAATAAATTTTACACGTAAAATAAAATTAGTTAGAAGTTCATTACTTAGAAATCAATCAGGATAGCTGCTTCCTGAACGAAAGAGATGAAAAAAGTGATACAAACAAAATTTGATCAAAAGAATTTATTGATTTGAATGTTCCACAAAGGTCGTTCTCTATTGAAAAAATCTTTGTCGTTCCATGTTAAACAATTCTTCGAAAGTCAATCCTAACAACTGGTAGTGCAAATTTCAATTGCCTCACTGTTCCGTAATTCAAGTGCATATTATTCTCTAAGACGAGAAAACGAGACAAACTTTTTTTCTGGGAATGAGGAAAAACCAAAATAAAATAATGAGGAGGAACCATAAAAAGCTAAGACCAGAATATTTTGTGTTGTCCATATTTCTAAACGAAATATTGTAATTTTGGCCAGATGCTAATTTCAAAAGCTAAGAAACAAGAGGCAATATGTATTGAAAAATCATTAACATACTCGTATAATGGATATAAAACCACTTTCTGGACACATTTCAGTGTAAATAAGGTAATATTCAATGCAATGGTCCCAGCGGACCTGAATTGTGATTTCTCAAAATCCCTTCAATAAGGCTTCCGTTTCACATTTCTACCTATCACCATTACTTAAGAATATTTAAAATACGTCTTTCCCTCTACTAAACTCAAAATTATGAAAACCAGAGAACGATGAGGCACTGATATGAAAGAAAAGTGGTTTTTTACAGCCGATTCTTGGTCAAGTAGGTGGGCCACGAAAATTAACCTTACCTGATCCCATACTGCTCAAGACAAATGAAAGAGTGTTTCTCCAAGAACCTGACAATCTACTGTTAATCACACCTAACAAAAAACACTTTAACAAGATGTAGTTGACAACCGAATCTATGCTGCTACTATAAAGTCCTTTATACATAATTAGGTTATCTGTCATCTAGGACTATACAAGTATAGCTACGAAGAAGTATAATGTCCTGTCGTCAGGACGACATCTTTGGTGTAAATATAAAATAGATAAATGGGTTATGTTACGTGTTAAAGAGTTTGACATCTCTTGTATGTGACCAGAGACCACAAACATTTCACTATATAATCAGCATAATTCTTAACTGAGAAAGTTAAGTTTCCTTAAACTAAGATGTAAAGATTCATTTGTTCAAAATAATAAGTTAAAATACATATTATTTTATATACCATATAGGAAAACATTTTTTTTTTGCACTATTTTTTTTTAAGAAATTGTTGGTATCGATCTCCAGCTTGCTCGAAAGTAATTCTAGAAAACTGTATCGAGATTATGAGGATTGGGATGTGGGGAATTTAACACAACTTTCTTTTTGGAAGATCCCTTAACGAAGAATTTTAGCGTCCGGACAAAGATTACTCAGCATCTGGAAGCAGCAAAAAGCAGTGCCTGTGGTTTAGATATTGTGATAATACCATTCGCATTTTTTATACTGATTGTGATGGCCGATGATCTATATTTCTTAGCAAACTCTTCTTCATTAGTTATAGATGCGACTTGATGAGATAACACCTGAACTAATTTGCAACTCTTCGCATTCTAAGTTTCCTTAGTGCCTTGATTTCATGTAGCTGATACAAATTAAATGGTATATTTCACAAGGTTTCGTAAATTTAAGTTTTTGTTATATTCCTTGTTTGAAAAAGTAAATTGTAGTTATTATTCCCCTGACAGTTTAGGTACTGCCTCTTCTTCTTTAATAGAAGAATAATCTTGAGAATGACCGAAGTGACTTCCATTATAGTTTGCTCACTTTTCTTCCATTTGGTATTTTATATCATTATGTCCTTGAATACTCCTCGCACAAACTCGGTTTACGCAAAGTGCGATATTCCATCCTTACTTGGTCCGGCACGTTCACCATTCTTTCCATCATTATCAGCATCATCCTCATCAGACGAAGCTGATTGGGTAATGCATAGATTATGCTGTTTGACCAAGATTATAAAATTATAAACACGGTGCAAATAACAAGTCGTTCTGCTTCCCAATATCTATTCAATTGTATTAATAAAATGCAGAAATAAATGTTTATGTATGTGTTGAGTGTCCATGTTCACTAGAGCATAAATATAGCATCGGATGTTGCACATAAACACAACCATCTCAATGTAGTCATGACTTTCTGAATTCCAGAAAGGAATTCTTTTTTCCTTTACAGAACAAGAATTTTATCAGAAGAAGTGATAATATTGAGATACTGTATTACGAAATCATTTGATAATCGAAAATTTCATTGATTCTTACAATACACAAAGTAATATTTTGTTAAACTATGTTACCCATCGGTAATTCACGACTGTAAATTTATGTTAAATACGATAATATAATATACTATTGATGAATCATTAATTATGAAACACTGATGAAATAGAAAGGGATTATTACTGTTTAGTATTATGGATTATACAGCCGATCAGGAGTGTATTTGTAGTATAGCCATTACTCGAAATTGCAGATATTATTCCCCGCCCAGCCCCATTAAAGCAGTTAGTTCGAAATTAATTACTCAAAGTCCACATAAGCTGAATAAATATTAAACCCAATGCATACATATAATGACGAATTTATTAAATCCGCTGCTTCAATTTTCCTCACAGGTAGCTTAAGGAACAACATTATTGAATAAATTTGTATGATTCTCCGCAGAACACATTTCTGAAATGTTTTTCTTAATCAATTAAAAAAATAATTTAACCGCAAATTTGATTCATGACAATGAATTTATTCTTTATAAAATATTATCACTTTATATTACACCAAAATTTTAGATAATTTCAAGTATCTATTCTAAAGATTAAATCAGTTATCTGCTTAATCCATAAACCAGTTAGAAAATGATTGCACTTATATAATAAACTATAGACATTTAGATAGCCTTAAACTGTTCAAAACAATGGATGTCATGATGTAATAATCCAGTACTTTTTAGCTACTTACAATCTCTGTGTAACTATTGACTATAGTTAATTTTCTTAGAATGCAGTGTTTGAAAGAGGTTTTTTACTGTTTGGCTTTTGGAACAATCGTAACATATTACTTCAGAGGATGAGTGAGGATGATGTGTATGAATGTGAATGAAGTGTAGTCTTGTACAGTCTCAGGTCGACTTCTCCTGAGAAGTGTGTTTAATTGATACCCAATCACCAAAGAACACCGGTATCCACGATCTAGCATTCAAATCCATATGTATAAAAATAACTACCTTTACTAGAATTTGAACCTTAGAACTCTCGACTTCGAAATCAACTAGAGAAATCATGAGAAAGAGGTTAAATGAACTAAAGCTAACAGCAATTTTATTCAAAGGTAACATATTTTTCTCGAGGGGTTATACGATTTACTACCGACTAATATTAATACAAAAGTGGTATTATTAGGTTAAAAAATAAGTGAAAGAAATACATTCATTCATGACAGACAGGTTGGTTAGAATGTTCCATCGAAAACTTTTATTTGTTCTTCATTTTACTCATTGCAAGAATTATTTTAGTAGATTCAATTTTTTTTTAAAGTTTTATTGAGTATTCAAATTTTAAACTTAAATGTTATCTTCTTCATAATTACTTATAATTGTGCAAGGAGGAATGTTCATTAGATTTTCATAATATAATTAATAAAATTTTTAAGCATATTAAAGAAAATATGAAAATAAGTAAACAAAAAATAATATAGTTATTAAAATATTGACGTTACACTAAATTAATCTTTCTTTAGATACTTAATGTCGCTGAAAAAAGGTGTCAGATGTATCATTCTAATTTGGAGAAGCTTGAGAAAGAGGAGGTAAAAAAGAATTTTGAGAAAGACATCGCAAGAGGTCTGAGTAAAAACGATAAGGTACAAAATATAGAGAGAAAAATATACAAAATATAGAGAGGTATGGGAGAGTACTAAAAAAGAAATTCTTAAATCAGCAGAAGCAAACTTAGGAGGAACAAAGAGAACTGGTAGAAAACTTGGATATCTGAGGATATATTTCAGCTGATGAATGAACGTAGAAAGTATAAGAATGCTAGTGATGAAAAAGGTAAACAGAACTATCGATAGTTAAGAAATACCATAAACAAGAAGTTAAGTAAACCACAAATTAGCGAAAGAAGAGTGGATTAAACAAAAGTGTTCAGAAGTGTAAAGAGAAATATTATTGGTAAAATGAAGGGGGAAGGGGGCACATAGGAAAGTAAAGGAGAATTTTGTGGTACATAAATTAAAATCCAATAATGTGTTAAATAAAGATGGTATACCGATTTATTATACGAAAGAAAAGATCGATAGGTGGATGGTATATTGAAGAGTTATACGGAGGAAATTAAGTAAAAACTTGTGTAATCAAGGAAGAAGAGGAAGAAAAGGGAGATACAATACTGAGATCTGAATTGAGTGTTGAGTGTTAATGTCATGATTGCAAAGAAAGCAGGCGCAAATAATTGTGAAGAATACAGAACAATTAGCTTAACTACTCATGCGACAAAAATCTTAAATAAATTCTGTACAGAAGAATTGAGAGGAGAGTGGATGAAGTGTTAGGAGAAGACCAATTTGGTTTCAGGAAACTTTTAGGAATAAGAGAGCAAATTCGATGAACGAGCAGTTAAATTAAAGAACAATATAGAACCGTGAAAGGTGAAACAGTAACAGTGAAAGGTGAAAAGATAAAGTTGTTACGATTTGCTGATGGTATAGTAACTCTAGCAGAGAGTAAAAGTGATTTAGAAGAAACTTTGAATGGCATCAGTGTAGCAAAATCCTACGCATGAACTACTGTATGAAAATAAACAAGAAAAAAACGAAAGTAATGAAATGTAGTAGAAATAATGTAGATGGACCACTGAATATAAAAGTAGGAAGAGAAAAAATTACGGAGATAGAAGAATTTTGTTATTTGAGAAGTAGAATTACTAAAGATGGACAAAGCAGGAGCGATATAAAATGCCGAATGGAAGAGCCGAAACAATTTTTCAGTCAGAAATATAATTTTCTTACATCAAAAATTAATTTAATCATCAGGAAAACATTTCTGAAAATACACGTTTGGAGCCTAGCTTTATATGGAAGTGAAAATTGGACTATCGGAGTATCTGAGAAGAAAAGATTCGAAGCTTGTAAAATGTGGTGTTACAGGAGAATGTTAAAAATTAGAAAAAAATCAGAAAAATAAAATTATAATTTTTGTAACCATTTTATTTTCATGTTAGTTTTACTGTTATAATTATTTTTTTAATTGAATAATTTATGCCCGTAACTTCTCGATTAATGCTATTAAGAGATAAACATCACTTAAATTAAATAAAATACCAGAAATCAATTTAATACCAGAAATCAAAATACCAAAATACCAGAATTAATTTAATACCAGAAATCAATTTATTAATTAAAATAAATACCAGAAATCATACTAAAGATAATGAACAATAGTAATCATTTTATTTAATCTGTGGATTAAACAGGATATTCTTAGCTAATACAGTGGGTCATGATACGCTCATTTTCCATTTTAGAGAGAGAAAGTTAATGAAAAAATATATATCTTACAATATTTTAGAAGTTTTTTCTGTTTGTTAATACTATATTCGGGGTGATGCGTTAAAATTGTGTACAGATATCTACCACCTTTCTACAGGCAATGAGAAAGTTGACACAAAAATAATGGTATAACATGGATAAACACATTTTAAATCTAGGGTACAATGTAGCCGGTTTGGTATAACAGTGAACCTCTCATCTCAAACCACCTGATTTCGAAGTCGAGAGCTCTAAGGGTCAAATCTTAGTAGAGACAGTACTTTTATATAAATTTGAATCTTACATTACGAATACCGCTGTTCTTTGCTGGTTGGGTTTCAATCAATGACATATCTTAGGAATGTACCTGAGAATGTATAAGACTATATTTCATTTACATTCATACATATCATCCTGACTCATCCTTGAAGTAATACCTTACGGTGATTCCGGAGGCTAAAGAGAGAAAAAAAGAGTGTACAATGTAGCAGTGGCACTGAACTTCCATTGAACGAGCTGGTCAAAAAGTAATAAAAGTAACAAATAATGAAATAGTATAGCTGACAAACGTATAAATCAACAACGGTAGAGAACAATAACAAAGGTTTGTTTCTTTATATCATTTCAGAGAACCAACAAATTTCCAGAAAAAAAAGGATGTAAGAATCCCTCCGATGTGATATATCTAAAATTAAAATTAAGTAAATTGTAAGTTAAAATTTGTATATAGGTTAAATTATATAATAGAAATGGTTACAAGATTTTTTAATCAGTTTTTTAATACGATGTTATAAAAATTTCTAAGTCAATATTTCTAAATCAAAAAATTCAGTCACAAATTTAAACTAAAAATTTATTTAAGATCTTGAGGTATTTACACTCCCTGAACGATTACCCATGGTCCCTCGTTTATTTCTATTACTTCCACAATACTGTATATCTCATTATTTTACTCATTACCTGTTAGTAAACTTTTTTTTTATTCAAGTGTCAAGTGTCGGTTACCAGTCAATAAATCATACACATATAATAATTTAAAAAATCTTATTTAATAGACGAATTTTGAGAAAAATCCCAGATTTCATTTAAAAATCTAACAACATTCAACTTGATAAGAATAACCACATCTGGAAATGCTAAAAAAATCACATTTAGTCGAGGGCACCCACAAATGAGCCAATAACAACAGAACTTCCTATATATACTAAAATAGTTTTTCAGTTCAAGTTCTAATAATACTCAAACTGCAGATGCAAATACAATCACTCTCAATATTCGTTTAAGAGTTTTACGTAGTATAAAAATTTGCATCCTATAAAACAACTTTATATAAGAATTACACATTACGCATTAATAATATTAATGCGTATTAATGTGCAATCAAATTATTGTACATTTACGCATTGCATTCAAAAAGGTAAATATATTACAAAATTTATAGAATGTTAATAAATTTTTAATACAAATAATTTTTAAGAACATAGTTTATAGTATATTTATGAATATATAACTAAATAGCAATGATAATTCAACACTGATAGCAGTGAAGAAAACACGATATGTATTGGTCACTTATTAATTACTAACTTTACAGTTACTGATGTCAGTACTGCTTGTATTTCACGCGAAAATAACCGATCTAATTGTCCGCCTTAAAAAAGTTTTCTACTTAAGATAGCTTAATTCTTATCGGTTTCTTGTTTTTACACTGCAGCTAAATTGTTAACAGCAAAATTTTACTATATTTCAATCAAACAAAAGCATTGCTAAAACAAATTTACAAAATTGTTTTGAATTTTGTTTTTTTTTTAATTAAAATTACTACCTACAGTAATTATATCTACACCATCAGGTACAACATTTTTACCTATTATAATTTAACTACAAAATGCGCAATTTTATCAGGCCGTTTGCACTCCCACAACATTTAACTGGGTAGACCGTTAGAATGCAAAACTAATTAGTTAAACAAAAAAAACTTTCCGTGAGTTCAAAAGGCATGAGGCATTATGGTTGTGATTTTTTTTATCTATAGAAGACACCAGTAGGTAGAAAAAAATAATATAGAAACTTTTAAAAAAAGTTTCTCTGCTAATAAATCACAGAAAACTCTTCTTAAGGATCAAGATGAGAGGAAAAATTAACAAATAAAAACACTTTATCATAATTTAAATATATAAATAAATTCAGGGAATTAAATTTTAGTGAAATGTGATATAAACTATTTTTTTATTCCGGACGTCTGGCCATATTACGAAAAATGGCAGTCTCTTCCAGTTGGATTACACAATTTATTACTTACATTTTTATTGCATGATAAATATTGTACAATAAAAATCTATTCAATAGTTTAAACATGCAATGTAACTAAAATTAAAAATCTAAAAATAAATCAAAACAAAACAAAAAAATTGTAACTATGTCTAATATCATAAATATCTGAACACCTAAAATTATATTAAACATTGTGTTTTTCGTTGAATAAATAAAATGTGTGCAAGAAAAAAGAAACTAAGTCTTAATTTTCCGATATTATTTTTTTTATGTCTTAATGATAACATAAGACGAGTATGTCTCTATTATATAATTGTTTTGAACTAGGTACAATGCTAAAATTGTTTGTAAATTAGTACAATGGAGAAAAAAACGGAGTATGTACTTCTTACTGGGAGAAGAATAGGTTCTTTCCCTATAAGAAATCTTTTTTAATTTAATGATGATGGAATGTGATTTTTAGTGTTATTTATGAGGTTTCGATTTATAAATAAGTTAAATGTAATATAACATTCGATAACAAAGTAGTTCTCAACTTAAAACAGTATATTTCATCGTTTAAGAACCATAGCAACCATTACAGTAATTGAAACAAAAGAAAAAAAAACTTCCAGGTAAACTGGTTGTTATATAGAACCGAAAACCGAAATTCAAGAAAAAAGAACCGAAATTCTCAGCATTTGCTGAGAATGCTGACCCCAATAATGTCTTCGCGTGTAGCCCCAGATCGTCTAAGCGGCGTGTGATTATTTCTGCGGTAGCGCCAATAGGTTGTATGCTGCCCCTATCTGGTGACCCGCGGAGACCAGAAAACGAAATTTGATGAAGCTCATAAGTGTTCACAGGAAATCTCTTCTAGGGGTGGTTTCGGCCTACCGAACCATTTCCTACGAGGCAGTCTGTGTAATATCTGGCGTACCGCTCACAGACCTGCTAAATGAGGAAATCAATAACAAATTTTTTGTGATCATATAATATAACAAAGATCAAAACTTTGTAAACAAAATGAAAGAATATTTAGAAAATTCGTCACATTAATCCACTCCAATCATTAAAATCTGATTAGAATTTGATTATGTTCTAAATTAGTAAACAATCTAAGGAAGGAATTATGCAAATCAATGTCATATCTACCTAATAATAAGAATAGTATATTTTCCATCAATGAAAAATACACCAAACTGTGACGATACTAAAATATTTTTAAGGATTTACTGACCCCCAGCCCACAAAGACCAAAATTATTTCTACAACTTTTAAAATGTTTATTTTATTATAACTATTATTACATTTGAAGAAAATATTTCACACCATCCATTAGGATTTGAATGGGCTCAAAATATTCGAGATAATCAAATTTCTTTCGAGAACAAATATTTCTGTTATGATTTCTTTTTATATGTACAAAGTATGTAGATTTGATAAGATTTCAATAATAAATAACTAGTGTTTAATTTTTACAGTTTCCTCCAGTTAAATTTTAAGACGTACATTCATCAGTGTATCAGATAATCTTGTGTTCTTCAGAATATAAGTTTAGGGTTTTCCTATTAAGGATGACATTACAGATCCTTTTGCGTATGACATAACTCTCCTAATGACAAACGATCTGCAGTACAACTACAGAAAAACCGTAGTTAAACTTACAAAACTTTTACAAAAACTGAAGATTTAAATAAAACTAAAATATAAATCACAATTCACAAGAAAAGTGAATCATGTCCTAGAGTAAATGGCAATAAAATATCACAACCCGAAGCTGTTAGATACTTAACAGACACAGTTGGTCAAGAAAAGGATAACACTGAGTAATTACATAAAAATGAATCATAATTATGTAAGCCTAAACGGAAAAGAACTGAGGTAGTTTTATTAACTTTTTAATAAAAACTCACAATTTTAGAAAATAATATTTTAATAAAAGTTGTAGAAAATAAATAATTTTAATAAAATATGCTTCTAAATGTATAGCGGTAGTAAACGTGTATGGTTATATGGGCTTTTTTTACGTGGGTTTGATGTACAAATCATATATTTTATAAACTAATTTTACAGTAACGCAACAATTTTATTCTAAACTCTTAGCATAATTACAGTCTATAAGTGTATATCAAATTAATTCGTGAAATTAATCCTTTAGAAATAACCAAAGTGAATGAAATTCTTGGAGTCCAAAGCCTGTCGGATTCAGATGACGTATGATTTACCCAAGTGTAATTCGTGGGAAGCGACGTTTTAGGAGTACTCATCCTAAGTCTTCAAATTTGCAACAGCGGGTTTTAATCGTGTAAAGACTGTTACAACCAAAAAATAAGCCATTAAATTAAATCTCCCATACGGTGATTGATTCTCCATTCAAAAAAAATTACACCATTGTCAAAAAACAAATAACCACGCTCTAACTTTTTGATGGTGAAGTATTTAAAAAACTTCTATTGATGTTGATTGAATTAAAATTAGATCACACTCCTAGGAAATATCTTTTTCGACAGTGGCGCCTGAAGAAGAAGGGATTATTTTAATTAAAGTGGAATGTGATTAGTATTATTCTTGGATGGTTCAGGCATTTTTCAATACTACTCCAATTTTATCTCAGCAGGACAAAGGTTCAACTTTGCAGCAGACAAAACACATTGAAAATGTTCTAATAATTCTTTTTTTATTTTCTATGTATGCTTTTCAATCTAGCCCTGAGGGAAGTAATTGAACTAAATTATGTGGCTTCATTGTGTATATTTTTATCTTTTATATTGTAAAATGTGTTTTTAAAACCCTATTACAGATTTTTTCTATGATACATTATAAGATTTCAATTGTAGTAAAAAAATAATACTAGTACTCTAATCTGTTAAGGATATTAAAAAACACAAAATTTAAATATAGATTTTATATAAATCATTCATTTTTTTTATTTTTTTACATTTAAAAAACTGTTATAGTATAAAAATCCACTGCTCCGATCGAAGTATAATTGCTTTGTTAAATAATGTTTTGAACCAATATATAGCTTAGGGAACAGCAATACTATTGTCAGTTACATGCTGGTGCACATGCCAATGCTATTATATAAATTGGAATGTTATTGACAGCTGTTCATATCGTACGACCGTTTTAAGGGTGTGGCCTTTGATCATCCTAGCGTGTTTTGAATGGAAGCCCTTCTCTTTGACAAGCAGTCCTCTGCTGCTTGTAATTACTGGAAATTAAAGTTACATAATCACATTACTAATAGTTAAGTAATATTGAGAAAAACAATATCTAAGAATACGAAAAGCTTGTTAATTATTGTAATTCACAATGTCCGGTAAATTGTGAGATTTACAAATTTCTAAAACACTACTAAAACTTACGTGTTAAAGCTTTATATAATGACACACATTTCAAGCACAGAATAATACATTCTATCTACTCGAATCTTCAAGATATTCAGTTGCACAGTATTATCCTTCTATTCACTTAAAATTTGTCTGGTCTATCACTAGGAGCTCCTCTTAGTTGCTCCTAGTGATAGTACCGGTAGGACATCACCAGAATGCTGAACTGCCTGTAATTCAGCAACAATAGGTCGACCCGTAATGCAGCCACATCTTATTATGCAATAATAGTGTATTATAGTATAGATCTATATACAATATATGACCATAAATTTAATTATACTATATCAAGTACCTTATGCGTTTATCTCAAGTTTAAATATTCCGTGAACGGTATACTGACTAAGAAAACAAATGTATTCTTATGCCGATGAACAGTCATTCTTTCCAGAATGATCTTCCAACGGTTTACAAGTTTGATTATTACTTTCCTCTTCAATTCAGCGGTAGAAAGTAAAAAGTACCGAGGTTGGGGTTTTTATTTCTATATCGAGTACCTGAAAGACAGTCTTTGAGCCAGCGGATTATGTTAGTGGCAACCCACAGAAAGTGCTCAGGTTTTGGTTTTCAGAATGGTGGACCGTTCCTGCTGCTAATTGATATATGAAAATTAAAGAAATAAAAATCCTTCATATTCATACAAAATTTAGATGTATAAAATTTGTTTGCCTCTCGGCTAATATATATTGTATATATATATTTTTATGATTAGTCCAAGAAACCAAATTGCAAAATACGATAACAAAAAAAGAATGACTAGGAAAATTTCTTCGTGGGTAAAAGTTGTGTACAATATAATTTATAAGCAAGTAATTGAAATTTAAATCATTACGCTCCAAGATAATTAACAATCAATATTCTCCAAAATAATATTGTTGGTGTTCGCGGGTCGATTAGGATAATGAGAGATTGACAAATGAAAATGTTTATATAGTTACAATTTATTGGATTAAAAACAAGACAAATCATTAATATTAATAATCATAATAATGGTGATGAAAATAATAATAATGGTGATGATAATACTATAACATTAATAACAGCAAAAGACAACAATCAAACAAATAATAAATAATAACAAATCTTAATTAACAAGCTTTGTTTGACAGTAAAAATTATTATTGTGGTTAGGATGGTAATCACAACCACAATAATAATCATAAAAATAACAAAGAAAAAAAATGCCCTGAGGTAGATAACCTCCACGTCCAGAACACAACATTTACGTTTCACATCTAGATTGGAAACAGCTGCTGTACAAAAATTCAAACAAGGAGTGGATTTATCAGAACCTGCAGGTCCAACATTTACTGATTATAGTTTAGATACTACTGATTTAGATACAAGGATTTAGAATGTGGCGGCTAAGGTTGAAGTGATTGCAGGTGTCACGGAGACCCGTGGTCCTCATGGCCCCCGCGATGGCAAGCATATAGTAAGGTGCCCATGTATGTCGGTGCATGGGAGCCCTGAAAGCTTCGGTGAGTAGGGGCCTGGAGTCAGTGCAGAGATTTCACACCCGCTCTCTGCCAGGACATCGGTTCCACTGGAGTACCGGAATGGACCTCTAAGGTTAGCAGTTCTGGAGTGGATATGTACCCCGGCGGCTAGCCTCGCTACAGAAGGGATCAAACAGAAATGGAACTTGAACAACGAAACGTGTCAGAGGCTGCACGTAAACACCTTCCTTTTGAAACCACCGATTAGCCACAAGCGAAGAAGAAGTGCAATAAAGAAAAAGCGTAATTCAGGAAAGACACTGAGAGGATCAGTAAAGATTTAAATTTTGGTAATAACCTACCCAAACCAAAGTATTTTGTCATTACGAGGGAGAATGGAAGCTTTCAAATGGTCAGCTCATTCATAATTGCTAGAGAAATTGTTGTGCTGGTGGTCCTGTCAAGGAAATTCGGAAGACGTTTAACAGATTGCACTGTCGTGACAGTCAAAACGAAAAAGTTCAATCTATGAAGAAAATCGGTGAGTTTTCTGTATCTTTGAAACCACGTAGTACACTGAACTCATTGAAAGGATTCGTTGTTTCCCGTAACCTTCCAAATTGTAGGGAAGATGAAACTGTAGAGGAGATGTCGAGCCAAGGAGTCATTCAATGCCGCAGGTTGACCATGAGAAGAAATGGTGAAGTTCTTCCTTCAGCCTCATATGTGTTGACCTTCAATAAGCCCAATCTACCAGAGAAAATACGAGCTGACATACACCGTCTAGTTGTACGCGCATTCATCCACCAGCCTATGAGATGTTTTAAGTGCCAACGTTTTGGACGCACTGCGGCTAGATGTGAAGGGCAGGAGATATGCGTATATGGATTGAAGACACATGAGGGTGATCCACGTAAAGAGATCCCCCAGTAAAATGAAATTAATTGTAGAGGGCATCATAACTGCCGATCACGAAACTGCCCCGTTTATTAAATGGAAACGGCCATTCAGGAGGTTAAAACGCTTTAGAAGGTTAATTATCCTGAAGCGAGGAAAATTTTCAGCAACAGAAGACTTCGACCGATAACTTCTTATGCAGAAGCAACTGCTCCCTCTTCGATACCTAATTTCAACGTGGAGCAGTTGCTTATAAACCTTGTTCCTAGTCTTGCTGTAATGATAGCAAATCATTGACACCAAGATTCATCGGAAAGAAACACATGAAGGTTGATCCTCAGTTTGATATTACACCAGAACTTATTCTACTCTACGGAAAGCAGTAGCAGTCCCGTTGATGAAAAAATCTACTTCCGATGTTGTATACAAAGAATCAGAGACAACAGAAATTGCCAAAAACATCATTCCTTCGACCAGTCACAAGGCAAAGGAGGGATCCGGTACATCAGCCGCTCAAAGTCTGCCTACGGAGATGGAATCAAGTTCTATAGTCGCCGGAAATATGGCGGTAGCGAATGAATAAAGTTTGTACTCGAAAACAGCTGTGGTAACTGCACTGTCTAAGATGTCATCGCCTGATGTTAGCCGTAGAATATCACTCGTGTCTGAAAGGGAGGATGATGATAAGTCCGAAGCCTCAGAAACCTTATCATCAGAAGTTGAGGCAGTAAGGAGAATGGAGAAAAGGTGCAAGAAAGGTTGGAAGAAAAGAAAGCCTAGAAAGTAAAAGGAAATATTCAAGATTCAAGGTTAGAGTTTGTATTTCCAATATCTGTTTTTAAATCAAGAATGAGTTTTTACTGAATAAATAAGTAAGTGAAGTGTTGCTTTTTTCTCTCTTTTTTTCTTTTTTTTTGGAGTGGAAGGGGTTAATGACCAAAGTAGTCGGTGCCCCCAAAACCGCAAAAAAGCACAGAAAATAAAAAAATATCCACAATAATAATTAGAATAATGGCAATAGTAACCAATAGCTGAGTGGTAGCGTTTCAACCTTTCATCCGAAGGTCCCGGGTTCGAATCCCGGTCAGGCATGGCATTTTTCACACACGCTAGAATTCATTCATCTCATCCTCTGAAGATTAACTGTGATTTCGGAGTTTAAAAAAAAAATAGTAACCAATAATAATATTAAATGTCAATAACAAACTAATAATAATAATTGTCAATATTAATAATAATAAACAGAGATTGCATACAAAACAGAATTTAAAGTAATCATCGAGGTTTATTCACAAGTAGATAAATAATTATGACCAGAATTCAATCACATTGACAAAAGACACAGCATGACCTCTTGTCTTAATCACTAGTTAACCACTAGTCTTGTTAACCACTAACTACATTAGATAAGACAAGTATAAAATTCTTTCAATACAAACACTTTTGCTGTTCGCAAATAAAACTACCCTAACAGTTTATGAATGAAATTTAGTACATTACCTCTTTCACTTATAGTCTTACAAGAACTAGATTCACGAGAATGGTAAATTTCTAGTCCTTTACTTTTCATTAAGATGTGGCTAACAAATTTATAACTACAAGTTATTACAGAATTTTTTATATTTTACGTGGGATTAGTAGGAGAAATTGACAGATTGTTT
Organism: Zanna intricata; assembly: GCA_010016005.3. Taxonomy (NCBI): domain Eukaryota; kingdom Metazoa; phylum Arthropoda; class Insecta; order Hemiptera; family Fulgoridae; genus Zanna; species Zanna intricata. Next base: position 55,800 of record JAAAKQ030027755.1, read on the forward strand.
AATAAAATTCTAGAAAGCTCTAGCGAGAATAAAGTTATTGGTATAAATGTATTGGAATGTTGTTTTGTTTGGACTAGGTAAATTGTTATTTAATTGATGGTAATTTTTATTAGTATTATCCTAATCTTTATACAGTGCTGTTTTGTTTTTACAGTTACAACATTCCTAATGAAAATGAACTACAGTCACTACAACGGCAGGGCTGTCTTAAGATTGTAAATTGTTGCAGGACTGTCTCCACTCTAGCAGAAGGGGTGCTAGCAGGGGTCCCCCCGATAAAAATAATTGCAGAAGAACGCATACGTGTCTGGAACGGAGAAAGGAAGGAGGTGCAAAAGCACGTCTTTTCGAGGACTGACAGACAGTGTGGGAAACCACGTCAGTGGCAGCCTGGACAAGGCGGTTGATCTCGGTACTGGGTTCCTGGCTGAGGAGGAGACAGGGGGATGTGGACTTCTATTTATCCCAGTTCCTCACTGGCCATGAGAACTTTAATGAATATTTGTGCCGTTTCCACAGGAGGCAATGGCCTAATTGCCTATATTGTGGAGAATTAGCTACTGCGGAACAAATTTTTATTTATTGTGATCGTTGGATTGAAGAAAAACTGCTCTGGGAGATAGTGGAGACTACCCCAGGAGAATTTATAGCAAGGACTAGATGGATGGGAGAAAATTAGAGGATATGTGAAGGCGGTATTGCGGTTGAAGAACTCTGAAGAGGATTACTGGGACAACTGAGAAGAGAAGAATGGTCATATGGGGGACAACTCTCTGCAGAGCTGTATCGCGTCTTCTATGGAGATGGGGTGCAGTGATGAATCACGCGGACTCCTTCCCCACTATGGCTGGGGTGAGGGGTCGTATACACAGACACGAAGGAGTCAGCGGGAAGGACAGCCTTCTACTGAGTCATCGTTTGCCATTACCGGGAGTGGGCGCGATGATGATGATGATGTAGGGGGACTCTGGACGCCGAGACGTGAACACACACTGACAGTTACACTCACACATACATATACCACAGGTTCGAATGCTGAGTGAATAGTTGATTATATGGGTGAGTGCGTTTTTTCTGTTTTCCTTTGTTTCAGGTATGTCGAGAAGATGAGTGTTGATAAATCTCCAATAGAAGATAGAAGATTCCAGAAAATCCCCCCGAGTCTGCGTTGTACTTTATTGCAGATCCAGTCTTGGGACGGAGAAGAGCGGTGAGGGAAGTTTAGTCGGTAGGGGGCTGGCTGAGGAGTCTGCTTAGTCGCTCAGCCAGGCTTTTTAGTTCTCTGGGTTTGACTAGCTGGGGGCCGTTCCGGCTAGTCACTTGAATAGCTGGTTCGGAGTCCGACACAACCCGATGATGATCCCACGGGGAGTGCGGAAATGCATTCCTTCGCAACTCATGGTCAACAAAAAAAAAAAAGTTACAACAATCCTAAAAGTAAATTTTCTATTTGCCAAGTGAGGGATAGCACCCACGATAGTATATCAATAGAAGAAAAACATTCATTTATTTAAAATTGATTAAGTTCGATGCAATGCTTTATCGAACTTATTCAGTAAAATACATCACAACTAATGCCATGTTATGTTATTTATGTGACATTAATCAGTTAAACATTTTTTCATCTGGTAAGTTCGGTCGGTATTGAAAGATAAAACTTTCATATAGAAATATCTTCTTTTATTGAAGATACTTTTCAATAATTCTTCTCAAAGAATTCTGTAGAAACAGAAGCAGCAGAAATTCTAAAATAACCTCGTTACGCGTAAGTAACTACATTTATATTTCTTTCTTTCACTTATTCGGAGGTTTTTTCTTGTAGTGTCGTTTTCCTTTATTCAAACACTGAAGATTAGGAACAATATTTTTTAAGTACTGTTTAAAAGTGAATTGCTAAAAAAGATCGGCTATTTTTCTCTCCTCTTGTTTTCATTTCTTATATAATTGATTCTCTGATAATTGTCTTTTAATCTCATGACATCGAACAATTTGATATTTTAATTTTTGTCCTTTTTAAATCTATTTTAGAAAGTTAAATTTATTAATACATCCCTCTTTTGTTTAAATTAATTAATCTATCGTTGAAATTTAAAAAAAAATTAATTTGTTCTTAAAGTTATATTTTAATGAACTTCGGGTTTTTTGTTAATTTTTTAGATTACAAGAGCAAGCGCAAAACAAAGTTTTATGCTATTTGTAAAATCTTATTAATTGTCAGAATGTAACTTGAATTTAAGAGGTTTATTTTAATTAAAGATAAATAGTTAATTAAAATAAGGTAAAGTGAATGAATACTTTAATGCTGTACGAATATCCCACTAGTTTTGATCAATATGTTTTCTAAAGGTAACTGTAAACACCTGTTTACTGAGTTCTATTGTATAAGCAAATAGAAATCCAGTGAATAAACGACCAAAATAAAAAAAAAAAACAGTTTTTATAATGTCACTTGAGTGATCAAGGTAAATCAGAAAAATTAAACAGATGTAGTTCAAATCTCATATATTTTTCTTTTCTTTTTCAAATTTAATAAAGGCATTAAATTGTTTCCTTCTTTACATAAAATATTATCATCATTATTATTACTTATTTTTATTTTATCGTTTGGTATTACTATTATATGTACATAACATCAATATATGCCTTAAAAGTGTAATCATTAATACCGAAATATCATGGGCGTACACAGCTTACAGAAGCTATATGATCTGGGGTAAAAATTTTCTCTTTGAATATTTTTTTACAATTCATCTTTAAATCTTGGCATTGGTCGCATTAAAAATTTAAATTAATGTTCTTCATGTAGAAGACTAATCAAACTTTTCATGTAATCGGCGTGAGATATTTCTTAAATATTACTTATGTTATCAAGAAAAAAAAGCGTGTCCATAACAAATTTTTCGAGTTTCAATAAGATAAAGGTGGTAACTAAAATTAAAATTAAAATATTCTACCTTATATATTGTATTACTATATTGATCAAGTACCCAAACATCAATCTTTACCACACAGGTTTACATACGTTTACTCCGTTTTGTTTACTTTTCTAATTTAGACGTCTAATACTGTAAAAGGTAATGTGTAATTTATCCGCATTCCACCACTTGCTGTGTACATATCTCCTACTTTAGGTAAAGTAGGAGATATGTACATATTTGTACAATATTTGTTTGTAATTTAGTGATGACAGAAACTTCTCATATAATTTCTTCTGTTGTAATTACAAATTTTTATCAAATTTATTAAGAATTGATTATAATGTATTGTTATATAATAGAGAATGTTTTCCTAAAAATAACGTCATATGCATACTGTTAAATACATACATAAATTGAATGTAGTAAAGTATTTTTTTTTTATCCAAATTTCTACCATTTCATATCTCTAACTTAATTCATTTCTGTTCCATAACTTAAATAGATATGTAATTTTTTTTCTTCTGACACAAAGCGCAGAAGTACACGGGGAAGATTTACTTATATAACTAATATTTTTTTGTCGGCAAAATGGAAGAACACCTAAATTAAAAAATTTAACATTTTTTATTTATTTTTTATTGGCAGTATGATCCTTGAATTTTCACGGGAATAACGACTGTTCTTCTGAAGAAAAGACGATTCTTTAATATAATGGTAAACATTTTTAGCGGTTCAATTATTTCAGGTGAAGCAGTTTTTGAATATGTATCTGAGTGAGATTAATACCCATGGATTTGTTTGTATAATCTAGTTTAAGATCCTGTCTACTCAAAGTATAATACCTTTGTTATTCTTAGCGTAATCTAATTTCTTCTGTACTTGTATATGCAGTTCTCTAGATTAATCAAACGATGAATGGGGTAGTTTTTTAAAATGACTTCTGTGCTTTGTACCAATGTATCTTAATTACACATCGCACACATGTTAAGAATTTAACTTAAACATTCATCTCAAATTTGTCTAAAGCCATGGAAGTCAGGTTTAATTTCGTTTACAGTGGGTATTTTAAAGATACCTATTAATACGTAAATTAAGATAACTATTTTTGCAAACGAAAAATAATTGTCAGTTTACTTTCAGTGGATGTAAAAGGTCGGGAATAAATTACTGATGTAATTTTGTTTTTAATAAAAAAAACTTTTTTAAAGTAATTTCCTGAACAAAATTTTTAATTTTTTTTATTAGGTCTTTTCTGTATCATCGATTAAGTTGTTTGTAACATAATTTTATACAAGACTACATTATTGTTCTAAGTAACTTACATATTATATCGGACAAAAATACTCTGCTTTTAGCCGGTCATTATCTGATAATGCATAAAATAAACCGTAATATAAAATGTATAAAACAACTACTTAAAGCATAAAATAGATAATTCAATTAATCTGGTGATCGAGTTATTTTAAAAATTGAAGGTATATTCTACGAAATTACGTAGAAAAGATTTTTACGGTAACATGGAAAGACGGCAATTCAATTAATTTGCATTTTGTTTAACAGAAGATAAAAGTATAAATAAACTGTTTACGATGGAAACTGTACTTTTAGTAAAGCTGCAACAGACTGCTGCAGGGAATTTTAATAAACCTAGGCTTAGTGTTCACGTTTATGAGGAGAAACCCTAATAATAACTGATGCCTGAGTTACAGTATAACTCGGGCCAGACTACCAGCCGGCTGGTGGTCAGAAACATTATTAATTCACTCTCCCTACAGCGTAGTAAAACATTACTTAACAAAAATTGATACCATATTTATTCATTAAATACTTGAAAATTATTTTTTCTTAATATATTGTTTCACTGTAACCTTTTAATTTACACATCTGTCAAAAATTGAATTTTATTAGATTTAACTATTGCTTTTGAATGTCCTGAATAAATCACACGATTTATATTAATTTTATCAATCCACGGCCTGTTGTTATGATTATATAATAATTGAAATAACTTATACCCACATACCAACAATTTTAAAACTTTTAGTTCAAGCGCTTTCGGAATAATTTCCAAATTCAGGAACTTAAAAATACATATAAAATCTTGTTACAACTAAAATTAATTTGTCATGTATAAAAATGTTTATGTAAAATATATAACGGTGGTCATCATGTGTTTAAAATTATGTCAATTTAACGTCCTGTCATTTTGAATGTCTCCACCATTAACACAAAGGTGGCGACATTCACAATGACAGGACATAATCGACAGGATTTCCGGATAGTCGACATAATTTTAAACACATGATGATCACCATTATATACTTTAAATAAACATTTTTATACATGACAACAAAGATTTAGTTTTAAGAAGATTATACATTTATTTTTAAGTTTCTGATGATGGAATTTTATTCCAAAAACGCTTGAACTAAAATTTTTAAAATTGTTAGTAATGATTTTTAATTATTTTAATTACTAAATCACACAATATTTAATTTTATAGCATTACGTAAGAAACTTTTGAAGTTACTCTTAATAAGAGAGTCATCTTGCTAGACTTCCTCCAATTTATAGATAGTTTCATCGACCATACTATAACCACATTTCGTGTTAAATAAGCATGCCAGTAACTGTAAACGGTCTAGTTCCTGTTTTACTAGTTTTAACGGGTCTATACCCAGAAAAATTGCTAATCCCTGCAGCTAAGAAAAAAGAAAAATGTGAATCGAAAATTACTAAAACGTCTATCAAGTTTTACTTGATAAACGTTTAGTAAAAGAGCATATATTTATAATAGACACCATATAAATTGCCGGATAACTTTACCATGTAATGTCATAGAAAATAAATAGATAGAAAAATTTAACTCTAACATTAAAATTAACATAGATATAATCCATTAAAACTAATACTTATAATACTATTAACGACAGTAATAGTTAAAATTTGACTACTTTAAACTTGACGATTTTGATCCAGGCGTCCGAGTATGACCGCAATTCTTCTGAAGGTGACAGCGATCTACCCAACGTCAAAGAATTGGCTACTCCAGCAAGTAATAGTTAAATTTCATATAGATAAAAGATATATTCTGTTCATAACAAGTAGGGTTGTAAATACGTGCAAAAAGTAAACTTCAGTAATATTAAAAGTAAATTTTAATTCTCTAAATTTTATTGAGCAACCTGAATACATTATGAAATAAAATATTAATTTTAGAAACGTTCCTTCCTTTCTTTCCATAATATTTACAGGTGATCTTTTATTACAAGTTCATTCAAGTTCTATTGTCACTTACAGTAACCGATATAACCTAGTCTAAACCGTATTTAAGAATAAGTGACAAAGATTTATGTATTATAGTTATATTGATATTTTTTCATTTAAAGTTATTACCAATACAAAAATACTTTTGCTTGTTCGCAGTTTCAAACAATATTGAGAAATAGCACACGAAAAAATTCTTACAAATACAATTTATTTACTCTTCTCTTTTCTTTCTGTTAAATACGTTCGTTGCGGCATATAAAATAGGAACTTAACCATCTTGCTGTACGTTTAATTATGATGCCATATAGTAATTACCTCTCTTTAACTGTTTAGCCTCCGGAACGACCGTAAGGTATTACTTCAGAGGATGAATGAGAATGATGTGTATGAACATGAATGAAGTGTATTCTTGTACAATCTCAGGTCAACCACTCCTGAGAAGTGTGGTTAATTGAAACCCAACCACCAAA
>JAAAKQ030027756.1:16832-30515 GCA_010016005.3 Zanna intricata
GCCTGAGATGTGACACCCACGCCTTTGGCGAGCTATGCCTGTGTCCTTCATTACCCTTCTTTTCAATGTGGTCCTTTTTCTTGGCGGCTTTCCAGGGTCTATGTTGGTCAGCCGCACTATTTTTGTCCCCAAAAAAGAGGACGTTGGTTGGCAATCGGACTTTCTTCCGATCTCAGTCTTTTCTATGGTCGTCCGGCATCGCCATAAGATCCTTGTTGGGCGGCTTCACACTGTCCGTTTAGGCGATCTCCGTCAGCGTTGTTTCGATGACGATTTTCTGGAGAACACCTCTATTCTTTTCGTTGCCATTCATATAGTTATGCGTAAGAGCATAAGCTACAAGCTCTTACGCCCGTGCATATAGCTTCCCTTGTTATAGCGAAGGTGTTTGTTTCAGTCTCACGGAACCCTGGCCCTGCGATCTTTGGGTTTGGTCTCCCCCCTCTGATCGCCTTGTATGCCTCTTCTTCAACCGTTTTCTGGCTTTGCGGTTGTTCCTTCCCTCTCGTCCGTGTTTCATTGAATGTTCGTCAGGGTGATCCCCAGTCGTCACTCTTATTTTCGTACGTATTTGACATGGTACTCCGAGAGCTCCCAGGTGAGGTTTTTGTGGATTTCCTGGCTATGAGGTAGTAGACATAGCGTACGCGGATGACGTCCTACTTTTTGGCTCCACGGTCTGGGGTCTGCAATCCTCACTTGACGCATCTGAGTGGACCGCAGGAGGGACGGCCTAAAGCTGAGCGCTGGAAAGTGCTCTGCATTTTCCATCGTACCACAGGGCAAAGGTAAGACGTTCAAAGTGCTGGTTGAAAGGCTAATTCATTTTTCCTCTGGTTCAATACTACAATTTGATGCTGTCCAGAAATGGCGGTATCTTGGGGTAGATTTAATCTTTGGCTAACAAGGTAAACTATTACCTTCAAAATGCGTTTCTGTAATCAGAGCAATAGAGACGCTATGTGGTGTTGCATGGGTCCTTTTGACATCAGCGAATTTGTATATGTCTTAATTTAATTGGGAAAACTTGACAATTATTCGATCATCCAGTAGTGATGCTGGTTATTATAAAGCGTCTCTTCAGTTTAGAGCCGTATACCTAAACATAACATTTTGTTAAAATTTAATTAATTTTAATTTAAATCTTCTCTTTTCTGAATTTAATAACGCGCTTATGAATTTTTAAAAAAATAACAGCTTTAAAATATCTAATCATGACAAAATTATTTTATTAAAATAACTTTTTTTTTCACTTAAAAAAATATGTATCTTCAATTCTATCATAATCAAGAATAACAAAAATAAGTAAAGAGTTTTTACATTTTTTTTCTACAGGAAAAATGTTGTCTCAGTTAAGTGTTCATTTTGGACCTGTTTGAAGTAATTTTTAATTTGGCGGCTCTAAGAAATGTCTATTTTTATATTTCTTATTGACCTATAAATTTCATTTCACAATAAGACATCTATAACACCATGTAGCGTTAATTTCATGTTACACTATATTTACACTAAATATTTAAATATATATGCAATATAATATATTAAAAAAAATATGTCTTGGCGATTCATAATCAACGCCCAAACCTCTGTAACAAATGACATCAACTTGATTTTTGATTTGTGTAATCTTCATTTGAATAACTAAAAACCGGTTTCTTGATTTTTTGAAATTCGATATTGAAAGGGTTGAAGAAAGACAGAAGAATTTTGAACAATGACTGAAAATTTTCCCCTTTTCCGACTATACTAGATATTCAGTTCATTTTGCCTTGCAATTACTCTTCAGATAAATATCGAAAAACCATTTCGTTTTTTTTAAGGGATGCGACAGTGTACGATAAGTCGATTCGACTTAACCAAGACAGCCATTGTCGCTGTTACTGTATGCAACGACAATGGTTGTACCTGGCTCCTGTTACTTAACTAAAAAAACGTAAAATAAAAAACTGAAAGAATGAGAACGAAGTAGATCACCTCCTAGTGGTGTTTGTCGGGTAACGCGAAGAACCGGAAAAATAAATTTTTTTCGTCCTTAGTACGGGTAACCAGTTATAACTATTATTATAAAGGAGGCCGACTGTTTTGAAACGGGATTCTTCAGATCACTCAAAGTTTACAAAGATCACAAGCATGAGTTCAATGAATACAGGCGGGTTTACTGAACAGAGATCACTGGCTCATGTGACAAGGGTTATTTGTTTATACCTTTTTATTGATCTTGTTTTAATTGCTTATCATTTAATAACAAAATCAAATGCAGTCATTTAAGGTAAATCAATATACCCATTCACATAATGGTATAAATACAGATGTTGTAAGTTTAAATTTCATTGTACAACAGCGACATCTATAACATCGTATAGTTAATTAGTAATGAGAACGCATAACGCGGACATTGCCACGTAAAAAAGTATAATTACAAAGTTCGGTATTACAAACATTCAATTTTAGTGTGATTTCACACGTCTAGTCCTAAAGTGGCAGGCATAATTTATGAGCATATTATTTAACTCGTTTAATCGATATTTGTTGGGTTTTGGAAAATTATTTATCTCTTTTTTTTATCCAGCCTCATGAAGTGAATTTCCGGGTGTGTCCAGTGAACAGTCAAAGGATCAGTTTATACTGGCCTACATGGCTTTACATCGGGAGAAAAAATTATTCTTCTGATGGAAAGATGACGACCATTTCTATTAGTTTTCTAACACAGTAGGGTCGGTTGGGAAACGGCTGGTGTTGATCCCGAAGCGATCCCTAAATTCATTCTCTAGGCTCATAGACAGATAACAGTAACACTGAGACTTATCTTCTGATTTACTAAAAACTTTGTATTCTTTTTCTCATTTCCTCTCTTTAGCTCCTTAGCTTATTCTATTCTTTAATTAAATCTAAATGCATTTAATTTTTGTATTTTAAAATGATACTTTAATGCATGTCTTGTGTCAAACAGATTGAAAACTACACGGCATTTTCGCGAGCTCATTTTAAATACTGATGTAAGCAAAAAGGTTTCTATAAAAATAAGTCCGGAAATTCTTCACTAATAGAGTAAGAAATGATGTCTATTAATGAAATACTATTAACGCAGTCATTCTGTAAAAATATTTTGAAACAAAGTTTCTTTTTTAACAATATATATTAAAATACATATTGATCTGCCAACTAAAGTTTCAACAGAATTTTTACAAATCTTTATTAGCTACTGTAATGCACTAAAGATAAGTTTGTTTCATTACATTTTACGTTAAATATTTGATAAAAGTATTTGAAAAAATTATTTAAGGAATACTTGTAAATACTTGGTTTTTTCAACCTGCTTTTTAAACATATTTTGTTGACATTCGCTTAAAAAATTAAACTTTCTTCTTTCTCCCAACAAAATAATTTTAGAAAGAGTTATTGGTATTTTGTTTTGTTACAGATAATTGAAAAAAGAATTGAAGAAATATTCCTTGTCATTGCAGTTTTGTTTCTAATTTAAACAAATTTTTACTTAACAATACTTTTTTTTAATCAATAATTGTGAATTTAAATTTTCAACTTAGCTTTTAAAAACCTAAATTTCTCTTATTTCTTGAAATGCAGTGATTTATAATGAAAAACAAAACAAAATAAAAAATGAGATTTAAGCAGCGACTGACAAATTTTTTCAATTTTCGTTTGTAAAAAATAAGTACAAATTGGTAAATTTGTTTTACTTGCATGAACATATCTTTGTAAAACAATCTAGTAATCTTGATGAAAGTTATTTTAAAATAAAAAAAAAATAAAAGAAAAAACCTCTCGTTTATTCCAAGTAACTACTCATAGACGGATTAAAGGAGGTCTCATTGTAAACGGTGTTAACATGCGCTGTTTGCGCTGTTTTGATGTCAGTATCTTAATAGCGAATATTGTTTTACTGTTGTTGATCGATTGAGTAGTATGACAGTGAAGAATCTATTTTAGAACTAACTAAGAGATAACCAAAATCATAATTATTATTGAAGAAACATTTCTGCTAATTTTAAGTAGGAGCCCAACGTTGGGTCGTAAATATTTCTTAGCTTGGACGTTGATTAAAAGCAGATTAAGATCGACGAAAAGGAATAAATATCAGAATAGAAAGGCAAGAGATAGTTTAACCGTTTAAAAATGTGCTGAGTAACCTAACCCAGAATATTAAGATTAGAATTAGACGCTTTTGTTGTGAATTATAAATCTTCTATTATGATGTAAAAGCTCTTTAAGTGAATAATTTGAGCTTTTTTACTACTGGTGCATACTCAGGATTTCATCATTATAACATATAGGAAATGAGAATATCCCAGAAATACTATATAAAAGAAAAGAGATCGTTGCTACAATCAAAAGAAGAAAGATTTTATACTTTAGATACGTTGAGGGGCGGTGAAAATCAACTAAAAGTGGAAAAACTAAAAAAATAAGTTCTGCGATAATATTTTTATTCAAAAGTTCACCAATAGACTTAACATAAAAGCTAACAATACAGTCGGAAAACGAAACAAAACCGGTTAAGGAAGACAATTCAGAACACAGACGAAAACGTCAATAATCAACGAAAATCAAAATAACGACCTCAATCTTGACCTAACTAACGACCAGAATTGATCTGACCTAACCTTTTTTTTTCTTTTTATACCTAACTCCCCCGGATCGGACCAGCAGTTAATTGGTTTGCTGGCTTTTCTTCGGCCACCACCCTATTCGGTCGCCCTAGAGCATAAGACCGAATGTCCATGCCACAATGGGCATCTGTGCTTCGAACAATTTAGCGACTAAAACCTAATTCGCTTCTGGATCTAACCTATCTGTGTGAACGGAATAAGCGTGGTGCACATATTCACTTGCTTCGTGTCCAGCTAACTGTTCACTTGTCATATATTACAACTAAATTGGGTAGGCGCACTCCGTATATACGTATATAAAAGACTATATGACCTGTCAATAAATAGTAATTTATATCGCCAAAACAGCAATTCGCTGTCACGCCTAGGCCACTGCAAACCAGCAAGTGCCTGAACACCATGTTATAGCACTTGGAGCTGTAATTGGCTCCCAAGAGTAGCTTCCTACAGCAGCGTGGTAGGTGCCGGTTGAACGTAGCAACCGCATCAAGGAACTCCCACACGGTCCGACAGTGCGGCTCTCGCCACATCGACTCGCCGTTAGTGAGAGGCCACCTTTCCCCTTGATCTCAAAGCTGCAAGGTGGTCCGAGCTGTTCCCTCCTCCCCCAAAAGCGGGGCAGTCGAACATTATATGTTCGCTTGATTGGATCTTAAAAATAAACCACTAGCACTTGGGGCTAGTGAGAAGCAAGTCCTAGTGTTGGTGAGCACTTAGGCTCCCGTTGCCCTTAAAAATAAACTAGAGGCGTACCATCCCCCCCCTTCAAGTCTGTATAAACCTTTATAAGGACCTTCCCTTAGTTGTGGGGTCCCATACTCGCTTCCATCGCGAGGCCGTTAAGCCTCTTCCACAGGTGGGAAATGGGCAACTGTTCGAAATTTAGATCCGCTGCATTGTGATCGCCGTTCCGCTCCGGTACAAGCCCCTCGAAACCGCATCCCAAATACCTCGGCCTCCCTGCCTCTTCGCAATCTTTACATGGCCGCACGAACTTTCACCACAAAATCGATTGAGAGAGCTTTTCTCAATACAGTAGTAGCCTCATAGGAGGTTGTTTTAAACACACCAGTGCATACAATACGGGCTGTGCGCAAGGCACTTCTTAAATTTTGAAGAAGCGCTATTTCTGTCCAACCTATGCGCCCAAACGGGCGCCGTGTAAGAGCTCATATTTTAGAAAATATCTCATTATTTTCATAAATAAAATGATCATTATTTTCTTTACTTTTTTTTTACGACAATTATTCCATTATGATTGAAGTGTCAATTTAATTTTTCTGACAAGAAAGCTGTAAAAATTGTATAGATTATGGGGAAGCATGTAATCGGTCTATATTTTCCTGAATGCAGTGAAGGGGTGGTTTGTTTTACGTAGCCAGGGTGTACAAATGATTAAAATTTCAGGGCTGAGGCTAGAGGATGGAGTACCTCATTCAAGATCGTGGTCAATTGCGAGTGGGCCGCAGTAACTTTTTCAACCAGAAGATCTGGAACTTATCCAATCCGGATGCTTTCCAATTCTGCGCCTAACTCAGTGCTGCCTGGATTTCATGTTCGTTAATGGTGGAATCATTCATATGATTCTTTTTCTCTTTTAATCAAAATTCCATTACTTTTATGTTCACTCCGTATATTTCCTAGAACTCATCAAAAACTTCAGATTAGCTTGGGTATGCGATGTCTGACTCCGTTCTTCAGTACGTTTTTCTGTATCTCTCTGCGATAACTAGATATACGGGAAATTTCAAACATTTTTGTTTGACGTTTTTAAGTTTTCCTTGACGTTCTTTGTTCCCTTCAAACATTCTATTTTAGATCCTTCTACGCGGCTTTCCTTCTATCGTCTCAGTCGTTTCCAATAGAGCTGCCAGGATCTGTTTTAAGCTATTCATTATACGATGGGGAGTTTGATTTTAAGAATTAGTCAAAACATTTATGATTCTTTTGGCATTCTTCACTACCCTGCGCAACACATTACCATTTAAAATCATCGTTGTCGGCACCAACGTATATAGACGAGTGCAAACTCTCTAGAGTGCTGTAATTTTAAGTTTGAGGATATCTTAAGTTTCATAGTTACCTAATAGTTTAGTAATTGGTTTTTAATCAAGGAAGGGGTAGAACGTTTTTTATCGAGTCAAGAGCTGGTTTCAATTGTGCTTGTCGGTTTCGCTGTTTACCTGAGGGTGTGAGGTCTAACAACTATCTGTTTTACCGATGCTGGGGGGAGTGCGGACGGGCAGTGCCCAACCCTCTTTCCGGTTGAAAACCGGGTTGATGGAAAGCTGCTGTGAGCTTGCTCTGCCAAAGTCATGCGCTGACCAGTGTGAGTCACTCAGTTCAACTCTTGGCAAGGTTTATCCCATTGGTAAGGGTACGGGATCCTTACTGCTATGTGAGAGCCCTGGAGTATTGGTGAGGTGCATCTGCCTGACGCACGTCACCAATAATCTGACCTGAACCTGTTCAGGACTACAATTCATTTGCATTCATACATATCATCCTTATTCATTCTCTGAAGTAATACATTTCAGTGATTGGGGAAGCTATACAAAAAGGTAAAGAGGTAGTACTGACTCTCTGGCCTGGGTTAAATTTGTGGGAAGCAGCTAAAATTAATTGAAATTTTTATCAAGTAAATTTGGATCACTGATAACTGTATTTGTTTTGAAATTAAGATTATTTTTTCATGGTTTTTTTTTATTGTTTCTTTATTAATTACATCAGTACCTCTAGGAATTATTTAATCCTCTTTGCAGCCCTATGGTTGTAAATATACTTCTTATTATTAATATGTTTATCACAAAATTCTTTTATCCTTTTGAGTCGCTCATAAATGCAGGTTTTTAGGTTTTGTAAATCACTGTAAATTATTTTTAAATAAAATTTCTCTCCTAGCAATAAATCTATGTCATTAGGTTTTTTCTAACCAATCTTTTGTTTCTGTCTAGGGAATAAAATGTCATAAGGATAATATTAATATTTTTATTTTCTTGTACACTTAAAATGTTACTTTAATTTTTGTATCGCTTCTTTTATATAGACATTAAAAAGTAATTGAGACTGTATATGTTGTCCTCTCACCCTTTTCTTCATTATTATTTTTCTTCCTATAGCTTATTGCTGCTGCAGAAGCAAACTATGAAGAGACAGTATAAAGATCGACCAAATGTTTGTGCGTTTGTTGGTATAAATCTTGATTGATAACTACAAACTGGCTCAAAATAAATTTTTCAAAGAAAGCTTAACAAATTTCTATACATGGAACACTGATGGCATTAAATTTTGGATAAAACTTATAGAAGGGGGAGGGGTAGTTTTTGCCATTTAAAATTTTTTTCTCTTTTTTTATAGTGATCATATAAAACTGAACTTTAGAACAATAAAAATATTTATTAAGTTATTTAAAATTCCAGTATTTTAATTTGATTGGATTTAGGTTTGGAAAGATATTCAGAATTATTTTTAAACTATTTTTCTCTTGTAACCTGTAGACAAAAGTCTTAAAATTGCTCAATGACCACCACACTCAGCCCCAGATGACTTCCTTGAACAACAATTCAAAAATGTTAAGTTGGAAGTGTTGGATTGTGAACATTACTTTTATGGGCAGTTTGATGTAAAAACCTTCAGACTACAACCATAACAATGGCTGCCATTTATTAATCACCAAAATGGCCTACAGTACATCTGATCTACTGATCTCATGCCAAAAAAATAAATTCTTGTGATGTAGGAAGATTAAAATGTTTAACTATTGCACTGTAGATCACTTGAAACCAGCTGTGAAAATCTTTAAAACATTAAATTGCTTTTAGTTTGGTTTGGATTGTCGTAATCTGAACTATTTTTGTAAAATTTTTTGTATTTAAAATGATGTGGCCATAACTTTACACTTTTCATTTAAAAGTCCTGTATTGTCGCTCATGGAGCTTGGGGTGTGATTAACTCATAATGGAAAATGGATGATTTCAAGGTATAAGCACTTTATAAATTTCATATTTCATTGTTGTAACTACTGAAAAATTATTTAAGGGTTTCCTTAGTTAACACTATGATTAAATTTTATTAAAAATACAAAAAAATCATATTTTATTTTATACATTATCATAGCCCCAAAAAATTGCACTTAAATCTTGTTAATTATAGCACAAACCAAAGAAACATTTCTTAGCAAGATAACCAAGAAGTTATGTTTTAAGAGCATTATGTGTTTAAAGGATTTGCAAAACTAATATTATATTTACTTTTATCTAAGTTTCATGATACCTTATATGCAATGTATTAATTACAGAGAATGGATGATTATCAAGAACAAAATAATAATAATAACCAGCAACAACTGTTAGATGTTTGGCTTCCTCTTAATCAATGCAAAATGGAAGTAAAAGAACAAATTGATCCAGAGTTAGACATTTTGTTATCACAATCAGCAGAAATTCTTTATGAAAGAGAAGGACAGGTAATCTAGTTTTTAATTAATTTTTCAAAATTACCTATAAAGAAACCATGAATGTGTAGATGTATATATGCAAACAAATTTGTATCCTTTGTTTTTTCGATAATTCCTTTTTATGCAAAATTAGAAATTTGACGGTTGCCTACAGTAGAAAATGCAAAAAGGGATCTGTGTTTAGTGGTTTGCCTGGGTGTTGAAGTTTGATCCTACAACCTTGGTATTACAAAGAAACCCCATCATCTATCTTCAGTAGAGGTTAAAAAAAATAAATGTCATAATCTACATATGTAACTGAATTATGAATATCAGTTGAAAATATTTTTAAACTTGTGAATGTGTTAATATAAATAATATGATTTATAATTTATATCGCAGGTTAAATGAAAAACCATATATAAACAAGTGATCTGAAATACTTAGCTTTATCCATTAAACACTTGATCTCCAGGTAGGTATACTTATAGAGCTGCCATATAAGAAACAGTAGTCCATAAACAGTTCCTTGTAGCAAAGTATACAAATACAAAGGATGTAATGTAACTCCCACATCCTTAGTACAGATCTAGTTGATGTCAAACTGAAACAACTGAAACCTGTAGAATAATAGTAAGTAAAAAAATATCAATAATATGTAAAAGAGTGAACAATTCCCACAGATGATAAAACACTTTAGCCCACTGGGCTGGTCTAATGGTTAATGCGACGTTGCAAATCAGCTGATTTCAAAGTCGAGAGTTCTAAAGTTCAAATCCAAGTAAAGGTAGTTATTTTTATATGGATTTGAATACTCGATTGTGGATACTGGTGTTCTTTGGTGGTTGGGCTTCAATTAACTGCACTTCTCAGGAGTGGTCGACCTGAGATTGTACAAGACTGCACTTTATTTACATTCATACCCCTTATCCTCATTCATCCTGTGAAGTAATATCTTACAGTAGTTCCGCAGGCTAAACAGATAAAGAGAGAGAGATGATAAAACACTGAAATAAGATGACAAAATCTACATAAGGAATCGATTCCAGGAAATATGCATTCATTCTGCCCCCAATTTTTAATAGAATTATGGCATTTTACCCAAACTGGGAATAATAAAATTACTAATTAACAATTATTGTTCACAAGCACAGATGTCTGTTTCAGATCCTTTTGAGAACATATTAACAGGTTTCAACCTTCAAACATTTTCAGAATCCTGAGGGGTGTAAAAATAAGTAATTAAACTGCAAATCTTACGGCTAGATAGATCTCTATTGAAGAATAAGTTGAGATACAGGGATTGAATAATTTTTATTTTCATGTATCTCATCAGTTTAAAAAAGGTTTTGTTTAATAGTCAGTAAAAGTTATGATGAAACAATTATCCATTGTTGGAATGTTTGATAATTTTCATATAATTTATTTTGTCATTATTAACTTGTTACTATCATCTAAAATTGAAATTACACATCTGCTGATCTCCACAGTAGAGAGGTGTCATCTATTTATTTTTTTTTTTTTTCAGAAGGTTTTATAGGTTTAATTTTCCATCGGTTATAGCATATCTGACTTTTTCCCTAGCAAAAAGTTAATTTTTCATGTAATAACAAAATATAATATTTAAAATTTAGAAAGAGCATATAATTGCTCACATTGTAAAAAAAATCTTATACAGTGCATTCAAAAAGTTACTATTTACTTAGTGCATTTAAATGTTATATTTTTGTACAGTAAATAATGCACATTATGGCATAATTTGTACTTTTGTTTTTTTTTTTATACTGATGTACTAAAAAAAGTTTTTTTGAACTGAAATCTTAAATGAAAAATCAGAGAAGTAAAACAAATAAATAATTTATTCTTATTGATACATAAATACATTTTGTAGATCACATCAACAAGTGTTTGGGTGGTTCAAGGGAAACTATAGTAAAACATTGATCAGAGCATCATAAAATATATTAATTATAATATAAAAATTATTTAATTAAAGTTCACATTAACTATTTTAAATATAAATACATAGAATAATATTAATATAAGTATACTCATATGATACACTAAACATGTGTAAAATAAATTATAATCATCTTCTGCCAAGGATTAGGTTCTAGACCTGTTCTGTCCATTGTAACCTCGGTCTTCCAATCTTTCATCTTCCTCTTTGAATGTAGTGCAGTACGTGTCTAGGTATCCAACTACCTTCCATTCTCTAGACGTGAAGCAGCTAGTTATCTCAATACTGTTTAATTGTCTCATTGACAGCAATTTTCTGGAGTTCATCTCTAATTATGTCATTCCTATAACTTTCCAACCTACTCACTTTCTTCACTTTTCTTAAAAAATTCATTTCACTTGTCTGAACATGTCTTTTTTTTAGATCATCGAGGTTTCACTCCCATAAATTACAATAAGCAGTGCTAATGTTTTATAAAGCTTCATAATGGTATCAATAAGCAAGTTTTATTTTTTATATTTCTAATAATCATTCCACAAACTTCTTGAAATTTACAAATCTTATTATCTACATAATTAGTTTTTAAATAAAAAATGTCACAAACTAAGTAAGTAACTGTATGTCACTTGTTCAAAAATCTAAACATTTATAACTATTTTAGATCAAACAAGTTTGTTACAAAAAAACGTGATTTTGGTTTTCACTATGGAAACTCTACACTTGTATTTTCTAGTTAACTTAATAAATTTTTAAACAAGCAACTGGAGTTCTTCTTCTGTTCCACCTAACATAACCAAATCATCAGTAAACAAAAGGAAATTTATAAAACAGTTAACTTGTATACTCAAACGTGCTTGTCTTTTCTATCCTACATGTGAAGACTTAGTATAAATAATTAAAAAATAAATCAAAATTCAGAAGCAGTAATGAAAATTATTTAAGCTCATAATTATTTATATATTAAATAAGTTTTAGAAAATTCAAGGTATTTTAATTTTTGCAAACTAGTTATTAATTTAAATTTAATTTTTTATTTAAGCATAATTGGCTATTTTTTTTAAACAAAGATTGCATTTTCACAAATATAAACTCATGAATAAGTAAATATTTTTAATTTACTGAATAGTTGTTATGCATGATTCATACACATTAATGGAATGCCAAATAATGAACTAGAAGCTGATTTTTCAATGAGATGTTTGTATCTTGACATCTAACTTTGACTTCTTTAAGAGCCTAAATTATATTGAAATAAGCAAATAGAAGTTGTCTATAAAAGTAACATTTTTAAGGATGCAGGAAGGTTTCTTATTTTTTAAACTTTTATTTTGAATGGTATTTCAGATATTTTTGATAAACTAAAAAATTTTCATAAGTAAAATTTCCTGTTCAATTCTGCCTTCAAGATGTATCACCTTATTATTTACCCAATTCATCTCATTAAAAAAACAAAAAAAACAATTGATAGCCTCACTACCAAACCATGTTTTATGATTGCAGATTACTTCCTGAGATGTAAAACCAAACATACTTTAACAGACTTACACTCACATCATTTACTCAGAACTTTTTAACTGTGGTTTGAAAAGAGTATATTTCAATTTAGAAATCTAAAGTTTTCACAATAAAAGAAAAAAAAATCCCAGGAAAGGGTAATTTTTTGACAGATAGTAATACTTTTCTTCTTTATATACAATAGATTCTTAAAGTTATGATAAAGTTTTAAATTAACTTACTGCAATTTTAAAAGGGAAAAAATAATAGTGGCAATAAGTGAGCACCGAATCAAAGAAAACAATTAAACTGTTCATTTTTTATTCAATGAAGTTTAATGCTAGAGCTCTCTGAATCTTCCTACAGATATCAATATGGTAATCTAATTTCTGCTACACTCTACTGAAATAATCAGAAAAGACAACTGTAATTACATTTATGATCTACTTTTTAAGCTAATAGATGTTACTGACATACCATGAACACATTTTATTTCATAAAATAATAGTAAAACTTTAGTAGTGACAAAGCACAAAATCTCAGGGGCAATTGACTCCATCTAATCCATTGTTGGGAAAATATCTTGCTGAAGAAAAAATTCAAGCATGTTACAAATTGTGTTTGTCATGTTATTCTGAAATCATATGTTACTTTGGTGTAGAGTTTTTATAGATATTTCACTAATACTTTTCTGTAAAAAATCATTATAAATTTTGTTAGCCAAAACATAAATACTAAATATTCCTTTGTAAATATTCCTAAGTACAGTCAACAGTTACAAAATAAAAGTTAATTGACTTGTACTTGACTGTACAGTCAACTTTTATCTTGTTAGTAGTGGTATTGTCCACATATTATGCACACTTTTTCTTGGTCATGTTCATCGTATATTCAATCATCCGACCTTTCATCACGCATAATTACCCTAAAAATATTTCTCTTTTATTTGGTGGTAATTTCATTTCTCCAAATTTTATTTATTCAAAGTTAAAATAATATAAATTGGGTGTGACATTATGAATAATATTTATGTAATATAACAAATTGGAAAAAGCAATTTGTTAATAAATTTCTTCACAAATATTTTTTAAATAAAATTTACAGCAATGAATATTTAATTATACATGCAAATGAATTATGTTACAGTTCTCTCTCTCTCTCTCTCT
>JAAAKQ030027757.1:0-17381 GCA_010016005.3 Zanna intricata
CATGCCTGACCGGGATTCGAACCCGGGACCTTCCGGATGAAAAACCGAGACGCTACCACTCGGCTACGGAGGCCGGCATGTATATAAAATGAATCAACTATTGAATAAGTATTACGATTTAAAAAAAAAGATTTTGGTGGATGGAATACTCTTTATGAGATATTACTGGCTACATAAAAAGTGAAATTTTTATTTCACTTTATTTTTACATTTAAAAAATTAATTAAGGGTTGTAGAAATTAATGTACTGGTACAAACAAGAATATTTATCTATAGCGTAAAATAATTTTAATAAAGAATATCGTAAAACCTACGCCATAACTATTAAAAACAAAAACAATTAAAACTCATAAATTATAAGAATAACAAGCTCAATAAAATTAGCATATATGTCTATTGATCCGAAACTCTCGTGATACCAAATTACAGATAAATCAGAGAGAGGCTATCTCAAACTTCTTAATTTAATTATAGTTAATAATTTCTGTTTACATGTTGTATTTGTATTAGTTTCAAAAGAATGAACTAATTTTTTATATTATGTATAATAACTGAAAATTGTCATGTTTTCCGTAGCCAACTTGTATGACTTAAAATTAATATGTACTAGCACTGCTACAGTAATTTAAACTATAATAGAGAATTTGTTTATAATTATTGTTTATAGTAATTACTAATTTGTTTACTTCTTTCTTTATCTGCTTAGCCTCCGAAACCACCATAAGGTACGAGTGTTACTTCATAGGATGAATGAGGATGTTATGTATTAATGTAAATGAAGTGTAGTCTTGTATAGTTGCACAGAATTGTACATAGTACTAATTTGATTCCTAATTTACTTCTTTTAAACGGGTTTAAACATCAAAACTTTAACTTAATTATTTTATAAAATGATAAAAATGAGATAATGATAATGAGATAATAAATGAATAAAACAGTTTAAAAAAAAGTTTTGTTTGCTACTGTAAATATTATGAAATTGAGAATAAAATTATGAAGAACTACTGATTAATTAAAAGATTGAAATTCATAGGTTAGCTTGTCGAACAGGATAGAAAACCCCATAGCAGTTAACTTATTTAAATTCTGTTTTATTCTGAGTGTCACTTTGTAACAGTTGCCGATAGTGATAAAGTGATATTTTAAGTAATGTGAAAAAATGCCATCCTTGATCGGGTAGGAACAGTGACAGGTAGATTCTACCAATCCGCCACGGATGTCGGCTAATATTAATTAATTTAATATCTTTGGCATACACTAATTAAATAATTATTTTTTTAGAAAAATTATTAACAGATAATTCAAATTTTATTTCTGTAGCTTTTAACTGACTTTAAAGTAATTATTTTATTAATGCATATTCAACGAATAATATTAAAATGACCAGTTTTTACTACTGTTTCGTTTTATAGTGGAGAATCTTTTTCTGGATAATAGCAGTGGAAATTTTTTTAAAGAAAAACTATATGACCAGACAAACAATAACAAATATTTTTATGTTATAATTACTATTACTTGTTACTGGATATTATTTTCCCATCTAGATAGGCTATAGCAGAGCAATAGCTCTAGAAAGTGAAGTATTGTAGTCGATCCAGTTTGAGCACATGTCGTTTTCACCAGATCTTGACGTTTGAAACCTACGGAAAAACCAAAAAACCGGATAGAAATTTTTCGGATATTAATGTTCGTATTTACGCGCGCGCGCGTGTGTGTGTGTGTGTTGTGTGGGCCTCTAAATCACCTTACAAATTCAAAAGTATCGGACCCATTTTGAAAAACTTAGTCACATTACTTCTATATATGGTATTGATGAAACAAACGTCAAGGGGGTGAGGTTGTAGAGCAAAATCACCCTCAGAATGTCAAAATTTCGCCTAATTAAGGTCATATTTTTATTAGATACATTTAAAAATTAACAATATTTACAAAACGCTTTAGCAAAATCAGACCCCATAACTCAAAAATGTTCTAACAACTGCTTCGTTGTGACGTCACAGGTGAGCAATATAATTAAATAAATGAATAATACTTAAAGTACAAAAAAATAACTTGGTCTGGCAGGGTTTCGAACAAAATCGCCCAATTCGACTAGGTACCTGGCCACAAGTCTGCCAACCGTATTAGAGAAATTTGTTTTATGTTGTATAATTAAATTAATTTTTTTAATAACGAACGTCATCGCTAGTACCACCACATCCACGCGAATTAAATACGGTATGCGCGGCGCTTTAGTTAGAATCACTAAATTAAATGAACGAAAAAATATTGTATTTAAATAATATGATAAATATTTTAAATTAAGTTGAATACGAATGTGTGTATATAAGCCGTACATCAGAAACAACCCACAGTTGTAGGACTTTTCCGAAACGCGACTTAAATCACGTAACGAGAAATTCCTGCAAGTGAGTAGTCAGTTTTTTTATGCAGTAATAATTTACAGCATGAAGTCCATTCTGGAATTTTAGTCATTTAAAGTATTTTCACGGAAAATTTCAACAAAAAATTTAATTGAAAACTTAATGTAGTAGGTATACATAATGCAATTTTAGCATTTTAATAAAGTTTAGCTAAACATGATAATAATAATATAATACTGTTTCTCTGCATATCTTTTCTTAATTTTATTAAAATGCAACTTTATTGAATTTCTTTGTTTCCTGTGAACGGCTATTTAACAAGAATGAAGTCTTTGTAGGCCTACCCATATGTCAAATAAGAAAAGAAAGGAAAATTATAAATTTTAAACACATGCTAGAAGAATCAAAAAATTATTCTATTAAACATTCTTTAAATCTGACTTTGTGAATTCGACAATTACATACATTTTTTTAAAATCATTTGTATTTATTTTTTCTAATTTAAAAAAATAATTGGATAGTATAATTTGTTTACTTTTTAGTAGGTTTTTTGCAGGTCTGTTTAATTTTTACTGTTTAATTTGATTTTATTGTTTTATTTTTTTATTGAAATAGTCAAGAAAAATTTTTTCATATAATAAATTAATTCTTTAAATGTAATAATTTTTCTGCTTGGGTCAAAAAATTAAATCAGTATATTTCTGTATTTTCCACTTGTTTAATTGTATATTTTATCACACTTACTGAAATAAATTTATCTTACGTAGGTTATACAAACTTGTATTAAAAATTACAAGATGATATTATTTGTAATACTATTTACAATATGAAGCAATTTTGTTTTATCTGTCAACGAAGAAGATTTAATATATAAAAGATTTACATTATACTTAATAAAAAACGGAATAAGCGAAAACAGTTCGAATTTAAATTTAATGTTGATGTAAATAAAAAGATAATAGACAAAAGTAATCTTCCTGGAAAAATTCAAAATTAATTAAATTACAACTTATTATTATGAAAGTCTTATGGTGAAAGCAAACCGTAGAGATGATGGTTTTACGATGAGGCAGAGGGTAGGGGCCAAGGAATTAGTGAGCTTGATGGAGATCCAGTGTTCTGACTGTAACATGGCAGGTAGCCAATAACTGTGTCAGATAATGCTTAAATCCTATTGTATCACTGCTCTTAACTCTTCCCTAAGGCGCTGATAATCATAAGCAGTTCAAATACGTTGAATATAATACTATTCCATTGACACCAATGTTTATAGAAGCTGCGAAAATGCCAGATTACATATTTTAAAACAAAATATTTTTATTCAGAAAATTACTGATATTATTTACAAAATAATATTTTTAAATTGAAAAATTTAATCTTCGTTAAACTTTAAAATTTACCTTTTGAAATTTAACTTTAAAGAAGTTATTAACAATAATTTTAACAGAACAACGATAATATAAGGGTGATACTTTTCTTTAAATAAATTTTTATAATTTAAAGATTATTATTTATTTTCTTTTTACTTAAAGAAATAAAGGCAATACCTTTCACTTGTGAACAATAAGGACCCTCCACAGCTCGATGAGTTGAGAATGATATGTATGACATGTAATTAGAATTTAGTCTTGTAGAGTCTCGGGCCGACCGTTCCTGAGATGAACGATTAATTGTATCCCAACCGCTAAAATTGAACAGTATTCACTCTCTGGTATTAAAATCTGATAACTTAATAATTCTAAGACTTGAACCTCAAGATCTTCAACTTTGAAAATCAGCTGTTTACGTGTTAAAAATATTTTAACTACTTTTAACAAATTTCAAGCATGTTGATACATGATTTGATAAATACCAGACTTAAAAATGATGAAATTGAAGTTTCCTTTCACCAAATCGTATCAAAACGCCTACTAAAGCTGTAAATAACAGCAAATTATTTTTACTATCAAAAACGAAAAAGAAAAATCAAAATAAATAGTAAATATTACAACAATGTCAAAATAATAAACTTAAAATGTTAAAAATTTATTTTTTATTTATTTATTTTTTCATTTCCTTTTTTAATTCGTTATGAACAAAGATTTTAAATTCAGTTCACTGTTATTTTTTTATATCTATATATAGAGATCTGTTAAAATGAATTACAGATTATTCCAACAATTTTTATTTTAATTATTTTTTTATTTTATTTTTCGCGAAAAGGAATTGATTGCTGTGTAAAATAACAAGTACTGTAAAAAAAAAAATTAAGGAATTTTGTATGGATTATAATAGTTATTCAAATACATAAACCATGCAAAGAGTTAGCATCACTTACCTATTTGGTGTGTTTCTGGTGTTTTCATATATTCAAGGGTCTCAACAAGCAACGAACAAACCCCAACCTTGGTCAGAATCAAGACTTTTCTTTTGGCATCCTTTCTTTTCCAAATTCTCTGACCTGCGGTTGGGTCCACCTGTGATCCAAATGAGCTTACCTAAAACTCAGATCATCCGAAATCGAAACATTCTTGAACGATCCTCAGGAGAATCTCCTGATTGATGCTTGAAGCACTCCTGGATTTATGTCGTTGAGGAAGTCCAGGATTCACATGTGATGTCCCAAAGTACAGTAAGATTATGGATACTTTTATTCTGGATTATTTTTTATTTAACGAAGGGCACTTAATGATGGTTCTTAGAAACATATTTATATGCATTTTATCTGGGAAAGGAATTAATATCCAGATAAAATCTGGATATTAATTCTTTAGCTTGTTGTTTTTATTAATAATATTAAGGTTTTAAGAGATAAATTCTCCACTTGAACTTATTTCCAATGGAGTTATAGTTATTCTGGAGTAGCTGCTTGTTTATAATCTTTTTTTAATATCAAACTAAAAGATAATCAATTAATTAAAATACTATTAATTAAAAGAAAAACATTTATTTTTAAATTCTAACAATATTTTAAATCTAAAAATTAAAAAACCAAAAAAGCTAGTCGGGTTACATAAAATCGTAATTTTCTAACATTTAACAAAGAATGTTAATATTTTCTTAGTAAGGAAATATCTTATGTGAGACTAAACGAAAACTGGCTACCCAAATGCAAAATCTTCTTGATTATCTGACTTTAAAATTGATTAAAGGAAACTACTCCTTCTTTTATACCATTTTTATAAAAAAAAAATTAATAGAAAGTCCAAATACAAATTTTCAAGCGTTTTTTATGAATATATGTTTACCCTTTCCCGAGGTATTAAATATATCATTTCAAACATACTCACGCATGAGAGAGAGAATTCTATGGTACATTTTTTAATATTGAACCAAAGATTTGGCCTATTACAAAACTTAAACGACCCACACAGCAGCTGGAACCTATATCATCAGCTAGGTATATAAGTTACTTACCGTTACAAAATGCCGTTACCGTTACGAAATGCAGTTACCGTTGCGAAATGCCGTGGCAGTAGATTAACCTACCTTCCCCCCCCCCCAAGCTTGGGTCCAGTAATTGGCCCCCATCGGAGTCTATCCCCTACTGTATTTACGTAAGGTGTTAAGGCCTACTTTTTAATAGTTCTAAATTAAACAAAAAAGTAAATAAAAACAGATCTTGTTAACATAAAGCTGATTTCATTTTACATAAAATTTTTGTTTTGTTTAAACCTTCAATACTTCTAATTTCCGTGTATTTTATATTAGATTTAGTTAGGTTTATACGCGCGCGTGTGTGTGTGTGTATATATATATATCTTAAACCAAAAAAATCTGATGTTGACACTATATGACTTCCTTTTGTATGAAAATCCAAAACTAATACGACTCTAAAGTCCATAAAATTCTATTTCACTAATAATTGCCCATTTTTTGTAATTTTTTTTTCTTTACGGTTATTATTGAAATACTATTTATTGTAATTTTCTTTTACAATCATTAGTTAATAATTGTTAATAAACCAATATTTAAATTTAAAAAGAAAATGTTAAAAAATGGAAAAAAAAACGTTAAAAAAAGAAAAAAGGAGATGAAGTCTGATTCGAACCGATGTGCCTTCTTTTGTAAGATCCAAATATATCATTAATTAAACGTTTATTTGGCTATAACTCTGGAACAAATGAAAATAAGTACCACTTATCGTATATCGTTTGAAAAACTCTCAATGAGGGCTTAGTTAAGAAAAGTCCAAAATCCATATTTATGGGAAATTTTGGGCTTTTTTTGGACACTTTTGGTTCAGTGGATTGCAATAAAAATGGAAGTTGCACAACTAGATGTTACAATAGTCCTGAATTCAAAATTTCAACATCCTACGGCTAATATCCTACGGTTTTTGAGTTACGAGAGATATGTTCGTATATATATACGTACATACATACGAACAGCTGTCACCCCGAAACTAGTCAAAATGGATTCAGGGATGGTCAAAATGGATATTTTCGTTGAAATCTAAAAAAGGAAATTTTTCGCGATCCCAGTACTTTCATTAGTTCGTACAAAGAAGTAAAAATAGATCGCTTTAAAATAAATTACAGTACTGAATTTATTCCATCAGATTGCAAATTTTTTTGTGATTCATGAAACACTTTTTGAAAATTCTAGCAATTAAAAAAAAAAAATATTGGGAGACGATTGAATCTAGTTCCTTTAATATTTGTAATCAATATTTTTTATTGATGTAGTATTTCTAAGTAAATTAATAACTTCTTACTTAAATAACATAACTTCATAATAAAAAATAAAACTTATCAGTTTTAATTATTTTTTAAATGAAAAATTATATTCAGCAATAAATACCCAGATATATAACTTACAATTTTGAATTATATTTTATACTTTTAATGTTTTGTATTCTATAAGAGCGAAATCACGAGAATACTTGCTTTTCAGTTATATGAAATAATTCAGCAACGGTTAGGTGTTGTAAATTTGATTTATTGCTTTTGAGAATGACAAATAACTATTTCGATGCAAAATGATTAAAAAAAAATATAAAATTTATGTATTTGACAAGGGAAATGAAACAAAGAAACATGAAATATATGAATAGACACATTTAAACTAAAAATAACTTTACATCATTTTGCTTTCAAAGATAAATTTGAAATAAAGACTAAAGAGAATAAGGGGGAAGGGAGCCGAAGAGAAATTTGTTAAGGGAATTAATGTGAAACCTAAACGAAGAGTGTTTTTAACTAAATTAAAACAATGAATAACCACAATAAAACAATCTTTTGTTTTGTCAAACAATAATTATCAAAATGGGTTCCGAATATATTTCAAACGGAGTTAAAACAAATACAACATTTGTAACTCGAGTTCGAGTATAAATCGAGTTAAATTTATTAGCTTGCACAGAAACGTTTCATTAAAAATTCAAAGTCTTCCACTGTTCTAAATCCACAGAGAACAAACACCATTTATGTTGTTTTACACGACATCATCAGGCACTTCTCGTGTTTATGTTAACGAAACACGATTAATTAATTCGTAAACTTAAGATGAACCAATTTCTTAAAAAAATTAAAAAAATAAATTTAATTAAGAGTAACAGCAACTGATGCGTGTGGCAATTAAGATGTGAATTTTCAATTAAAAAAATCAATATTCAGCATATTTGGTATTATTTACCATAGTAACAATAGTTACCATAAATAACGTGTAATAGCCTAACCTTTTCTCACATCTTTTTTACTTTACAATTAAACTCATCTAACAAAAAACCACAACCTACTGTTCCCTAAAAATTAAAACTCATTTTCTGAAAAAAAAATCCACGTTACTAAGTGTACAGAGTGAATCATGAAGTTCTCCCGGGACTTTTATAATCTATTTTATTCACTAAAGTAATTGAAACTGGTGTTATACATACAACATATATTCTAAAATACTTCGTTTGCTAGTTACGGTTAGTAAAAATTTTTGCTCGGATTTCAGCTACCCTGGTGTAATGAATTCATACTGAAATTTTTAAGATGTTAATTAAGGAAGAGGAATAGTGATTTACTATGGTTTTTGATTTAAAAAATCTAATAAAAAGGTCTCACAACTGTATTTATAGCTGTTTTTGAGAAATCTGGGACTAAAACCAATAAATTGGGTGAAAAAAATTGTTTTCTATGTTTCATATCCAATAACGTTGTTAAATTGGTAATAAATACATAAAAAGTTTGAAAACAATATTTGTAAAGAACTTAATTCTGAAAAAAAATCGAGTAAGATAATTTAAATTTAAAAAAATTACAAATTATAAAATAAAACTAAATAAAAGCTACTAAAATAATAATATTTTATTAATGACAGAATTATAATAAATTAATTTAAAAATTATAATTCAAAGTTGATAATAAAATAACATCAGCTGATCAATAATGCGCAATACTGTATTAATGTTTAAATCATTCTGTAAGGTACACTTAATGTGACGGGTACAGTGAACTGTGCTGTCGTTAGCAAAGGTTACCTATGAATTTTTGTTTGAACGGGATCGGTCTGCCATTGAAGTAATGCCGTTCTTCTTTCCGACAGTGGAATACGCTGATATGTTGGGTGTGTGTATTGGTAATGCTACAACTGCTGCAATAGAATATGAAATATGTTTTGTGAACATGAAGTATGTCCGAATCGTAGGATTCCAGATCCCAAAACAATAATCACCAATTTTCGCAATCTTCGGGAAATAGGTTTATTACCTCCTAGTATTCGTACAATCTATTCGGGAAATAGGTTTACTACCTCCTAGTATTTGTACCATCTACGAACGATTTGGACAATACAACAATATTATTGATAAAATTATTATCGGTGCAGTTCAGCGCAGGCCAGATGTCAATACACGACATTTTTTTCAGCGGATCGGAGTTTCGCATTCGATGGTTTGGAGGACACTTAAACAAAGTTTTATTCTTATAATAAACACCGCTAATTCAAGATCTACATCCAGAAGACGGTCCTCTTCGCTTGGAGTTCTACTGCTGATGGAATACAAATCGACCACTCTATAAGTATGTTTTATTTACCAACGAGACAATTTTTAATACAGATTTAGTGTCAATGTATGATGCGAACCTTTTCAATATCAGCTGTTTGGACCGTTCATATTACCTGGCCTAAATGCCGACGTCAGTTTGTAGATATTACTCGTAGAGCTGATGTGCGAAGTATAGCAAGATGGTTCCAGCACGATATTGTGCCCCCTTTCCACTCAAATTATCATTTTTCTGAGAAATTGATCGGTCGTAAATATCCACATTTTTAGCTACTAAGATCGTCTGAACAACTTTAAATTTTGCGTCTAGAGATGGATGAAATATATTGTATACAAAACAAAAATACACACTCTCTGAGGAATTAATTTTCCATATTATGGGTGTGGCTGAGCAACTTAAGGACAGCCATGAATAACTAAAAGAGCGACAAAAAATTTTTTGTTGCAAGAAAATTTCACTTTTATTCCAAGCAAAATGCGTACTTTTACAAGAAGCGTACTTCTTTTTCTACAGAAGCGTACCAAAAATGTGTCGAAAATGGCAGGCTCATTTTCTAACATTTATTATAAACTAGTACATATAATGCATTTTGATCGAGAGTACTGTTTTTAGATAAAATTTGAATTTTTCTAACTGTTCTATTTTATTCAACTTATCTTAATACAAATTTATTTAAAATTATATTCTGTACATGTTTTGTTTAAACATATTATGTGTTTACTGCCTAATTAACAAAGTTATGTACGTTAAACATAAAAACGTGTTTTTTACCCTAATTTATTGGTTTTCACTCAAAGATCTCTCAAAAACTACTGCAGGTAATATTCTGGGATCTAATAAAAAACCATAGTAAATCACTAATCCTGTACCTTAATTACCATCCTAAAAATTTCAGTACGATCTCATCTTCCCGGAGTAGCTGAAATTCAAGTGAAATTTTTCACTAGCCGTAACTCGCAAACAAAGCATTTTCAGACATATGTTTGTATGAACTTTTTCAATTACTATCACAAGTAAAATAGTTTATGAAAGTTCTGGGAGAACTTTGTGATAAAGTAAAATATACATTCTGTATATTTAATGACATATTTGTACAAAAAACCAATAAAAGAAGACAATTATACATTAAAATCGTCAAATTAGTTCTTTAATTCAACTATTTTATAAAACAAGCCTACAGTAAAAAATATTTAGTAATTTAAAAAATAGTTATTTTTAATCCAGGATTAGAAACTCCTTTTTTGTCTACTGTAGCAGAAGAAATTCAAGACGGAAAAAGTGATTTTATATTAGTTTTGTTGATGAAACTCGAGAAAACTTGAAACCACTCAAAATAAAGGGTTCTGTAATATTGACAAAACAATTTCAATGCTTGGCCTAGAGAAACAATACAATATGTTTTAGCGATTTAGCAACGGTAAGCATCTGGCGCGATCATCCAATGATGGATGGTTCTGCTTTATTTGACTGAAAAATATACAATTCATATTCTTAAAAATAAATCGTATTCTATTGAAGGTTGTGCTGTAGTATTTACAAATGTTTAATATATTATATAATCTTAATATAATATCTGCTGGTCCGCTCTGGGGGACGGGGTAAACAAAGATGACAAATAAACAGTAATAAGAATAAGAATATAATGCAAATCATATAAAAGTTATAAATTTATACTCATTATTTTCTACAAAAAAAAAAAGAAAAGAAAAAGAACATTTTGTATTTTAGATTATAAAAAACATATTTAACAAAGAAATTTCTTTTAAATATTTTTAATAATAGAAAATTATAAATAATATTTTTTTCGATATTAAGACTACCAGAATGAACCAAAAATTATTTAATAACATCAATAAATTGATTATTTGAGGTTTCTGCTATTCTAACATACAATAATTACCTAAATAGCCAAAGTCCTACATATAAATTCTAAAAAGATTTTAATTAAATAATAAAATATCTTTATTTATTTATTTATTTTTAAAGATGATGAAATTATAATTTAGATTAGTATTTTAGAGATTTTCATTAAAACCCTATACTTAATAAATAGTAATCCTTTTAATAAAATTAAAATATTCTTATTAATCCCTAAAAATATCAGAAATACTACCATTAATTTTTAATTAATTAAAGAGCATTAAAACAATTAACAATGTAATAAATACTCTAAAACATGCAATCGCAGTTATTTCAAACCTTGAACTACAAATAAATATAAAATTTTCACCGATAGTATTATACAATTTTTAACGAGATACCCGGTAGTTTAATACGAAATTAATATAACAGATATTAATAATTAAGAATATATTTAATTTTTAATATTTAAAAATATACGAGTATATATTTTCATTCATTTTATATATTTGTCTTAATAAATGTTTTTTAATTTCCTAAAAATTGAATGTGATTAAAAAACATTTTCAAATAAAACGAAGGAATTAAATAAAAATTCTTTTCAGATTACATGATTCATGAGATAAACATTTAATACAAAAAGTTTAGATTTTATAGCAGATGACAAGAATTGACAAAAAAAAATTTTTTAATTACAATAATTTCCACGTAAATTCTAAAAAAAAAAAATTATTGTACAATTTTTTATTTATTTATTCTAATAGCAACAAAATTTTATAAAACTGTAGAAAATTAATAAAACATTTCACATTACTCACAAAGCGATACGATTATGAAGGACTTAAAATTTATTATTATGTTAGTATTACAGTAGGAAGTTCTCAATTCTTTATTTTTTATTTAATTAAGAAATATTTAAAACTTATCTTTCTAAATCAGAGCTAGTTGCAATAATAAAGTTTTGTTAAAGTCAGAATTAAATAACTCAAATATTAAATTATAATCCATTAAAATAATGAACAGAATCAATTAGTTAATTTTCGTTAAAATATATTTCTATGACAGGCTATTGTTTGTTAGTACTATTATATTTTTTTAATAAATAAATATAGATTATTTTAATTAAAAAATATAAATCTGTTACTATTGTTCTTTTCAATTTACTGCAGGAGATTTTACTGTGCAGTTTTAGAAACACTCAAACAATTGAAATACTAAAATCGACGGCAGTTACATAATCTTCAAAGTTTTTTATAAGGTATTTTTCCCAACTTTATTACTTGACACGTATTTAATGACGTAAGTTACATAACTTATAGGTACTTAAATAATCATTAAAAACATAAATAATCCGTTTTTTTAATTACCCATAAAGTAAATATACAGGTGGACATTCTTAAAAATGACGTAAATAGATATTTATAAATCACGTGACAGAGATAGGTGTAGTTGGGATTGAGGAATTTACTGTGAAAAGTAACTATCTGTAATGAGAAAAGAATGTCGAAACCATATAAAGTATTTCATTTTCAGCGAAAAAAGTAAAAATGCAATAAAACGAAAAGTACGTGTAATATTAAAAAAATATATATATTTTTTATGAAGTTTATAATAATACTCTTACATTATGCTTTCCAGCTTTCCACCATATGAATGCTTTGCCTGACATAGCCAAACATATCAACAAAATCTTGCATAACTTTCGCACCAATCAGTCACTAATAACGTCTCGAATATTTGCTTTCAAGTTATCAATCATTAATGGTTTGTTTCTATAAACTTATTACTTAACATAACCCCAGAGAAAAAAGTTCTAAGCGAGTCAAATCACGCAACCTTGGTGGCCAGATGACATTACCGTTTCCTGATATTATCCAACTGTTAAACTTCTGATGTAGTAACTGAATTGTTTCATCAGCTGCGTGGCATGTAATACCATCGGGTTGAAATCATATATAATCCAAATTAAAATTTTTCAAATTTTCAAACAAAAAAAAAATCACGAATCATAACTTGATAGCGTTGAATATTGCAGCATCTTCTTGCTAATTTTCAAAGAAAAATGGACAATGATACCACCAGTCCATAATTCAAACCAAAAATGATTGTTTTTGGATGTAATGATCGCTGTTAAATTATTTTTGAATTGCAATCATCCTAAATTCGGTAATTTTACTTTTGTTTACAAAGCCATCAATCAAGCCAAAACTGAACCTAATCTGAAAAAATAATTTTTTAATAAAAATTTGGATCCTCTTCGAGCTTCTCTAGAAGCTACACAGTAAACCGTCTAAGCAAATGATGGGCCCAGTGTTTTTAATTTCTGATTTAGTTGAATCCAACAAAGATAAACAAAGAGTTTTAGTTGAACAAAAAATTCACCATGTTTAGTTAAAGAAAGACCATTTCTTGGGAACGATGTGAAACAGATAAATTTCGATTTTCGGGAACTTAGTATTCTGTTGATTCCTTGATTCATTGTAATACAATGAAGTACCATTGAATTGGTACTTCAATATAAAGAAAATTCTCTTCAAAATTTTTTGCCAAACGTTTTTGTTTGACCGATTTTGTTTTGATTCTGTTTGGCCGATTAAGCACACCATAAATTTCAGGAAGTGCAAAATACGTAGCTGTAACAGATTCCGTATTTCGGTAATAAATTGTTATGATTTGTAAATGTTTTTGAGTCATATAACGTTCCATAATGGTTTGTTATAAGATTATCAAAACAAATAGACGCTTAAAAAGATTAAAATAAAAACGTCATTGTCGCAAACACAATCTGTCAATTACGCTTAATTTGAAATACTCCTTATTACACAATAATTAACTCGTTTTTATGAAACTTCATAAAAACAGAAAAAAAAAATAGTAGAAATTTAAATAATATTGTAGTCGTCCTTTTCACTGATAATCCAAGTTATTAAATTTTAACTTTTAACGTAATCATTTGTAATGAAAGCGATGGCATTAAAATAAAAAGGAACACATGTATATACTTTTAAATAATAATGAATTGTGGTAAATATCTTTCTTCAATAATAGTGGTATAAATAAAGAATAAGAAAGATATTACATTATCAACCATGTATTTTAAATCAATAAGTTATGAGGGTTAACTATCATGTCACTCCGTAACGAAGACAAGAAATTTAGTTCTACACTAATAAACCAATGTATAATTGTAGAAAATAAAAAATGCAAATTACGCATTTTTACTTTTTATAGTAACTCTGTATTATTAAATTTGTATTTTGTATCATGAATTGTTTTTGTTGGAAGTCCATAATATACCTACAATTTTGTAGTAAAATCTTCAATAATAAAACATCTACTCAGTTGGACTATGTTTTATTTTATTGACATGCCAACAAGAAAATCGTCTACTATGAACAACTTAACAACAATAGCAACACCCGATGAAATCATATGTGAATCACCAATCGATATTCGATTATTTTTTAATGCGCGTAACTTATATAAATATGAATATTTACAACATTTAAAACAGTTTTTATAATACGCAAATAATTCATTACTTTTCATGATGTAGATATTTATTATATAGAATTCCTTACAGTTTTAAAGGAAAATATGACTATTAACAAAATGTGACAGTATTACTGAAAGAACTTCACTGTATATCCTTAAAAGTTATACGTAAATTTTGTTCGTTCTTCAACAGGTACGATTAGAAAAATATTTACCTAGTTTCTATTACGGATGCAGTGATGAAAGAAAGGATCAATTGGACCTCCCAATTCTTCCACCGCCATAAACAAGATTAAAAGGATAAGAATACAGACAAAATAAATCTTTATATAATTAGATAATATACAATTATTTGAAGTAACTTAGGAATA
The DNA here is from genome assembly GCA_010016005.3 of Zanna intricata. Classification (NCBI taxonomy): domain Eukaryota; kingdom Metazoa; phylum Arthropoda; class Insecta; order Hemiptera; family Fulgoridae; genus Zanna; species Zanna intricata. The sequence continues at coordinate 15,064 of JAAAKQ030027757.1, forward strand.
ACCGTTTAAATATTGAATTTACATAAGTGTGAGAAAAATTTTCTGTTTGTAAAGTTGATACTGCAAAGTTAAATTCTGATTGTTTTACTACTTACAATATATTTTTTCCATTTCGTTTATTCTTATCTTATCCTTTTGAAAAATTTCTATGTATATACGATTTTATTCGGTAGAAAAATTAAATGAATTTATCACATTACCAGACCAAGGCATTTACTGAAGTGGATTTTAGATAGTTTTTATATAAAATCGATTTCTCTTAATGCTTCTTTATTAATATCAAAAAATAACTAGTCTAACCCGTAAATATCAAATATTATCTACTTAAAACCGAAAAATTAATATTTTCTTGACCTGAAATTATTATAGCTTATAGATTCATGATATACTACTAAAAATCAATTAAATTGTCATTCACCCGGGACAAAATAATTAAACACTAAAAATAATCAAACACTAAAAACTCCTTTTTATTTAATGTTAATGTTAAACACTCAATAAAACTTACCCTAAATACACAAATAACCACAAGTAATATTTTGTGTTAAAAACTCTCTTATAAACCGATTTAAGTCTCTTCTCTTGCGGCAAATGCATTTTTGTAGAAGGAATTTTCTCTGTTTGTCTTCCCAATGGATTCAAATAGTTATTACATTACGTTTATTAAAAAAAAAATTATAATAAAAATGATCAAGAGATAATAAAAACAGAATAAAAGTGATAAAATGTAAAAACAGGACTAAGACCAATAGGAGGGATACTACGGACAAAGTAATAACAATGTCATGATTTCGTAAACTTATCTTTTGAAAATATTTTTCCATGAAGCGCTTACCAAGAAATTAAAAAACGAATTCAATCGGTTAGCTGGTTTAACAAAAAAAAAATTATACAATTAATTTAATTTTTTTATTAATTCAGCTATTAATTTTAATTATGTTTCAAGAATAATTAAGGAATTAAATTGATTTAATTATTTTTTTAATTGAAATTTAAATATCGACAAAGTTAAGAGCTAGATGAATAAAACTTTAAAATCACTCTAAAAATTATTTTAAGTAATTAGGATAAAATAAATAATAATAAAATCGTCATCTATTTTCAATGGAGATAACGAATTATTAAGTGGTAAAAATACCTTATAGATAGTAAACTTATTTTTCAATTAGCTTCGTTTATATATATATATATAAATATACAAAAAAATAATAAATAAAATAATAACTACACTTTATCGTTATTTTTACATAAATCAAGAGCTATTTTATAATAAATTGACAATAACACACAATTGCATGGTTAGATAAGTAACCTTGAACTAAAAAGAAAAAAAAAAAAAAAAAAAAAAAAAAAAACATTTTCAAGATACAATTGTAACCAACTGTCTTCCTGTCATTTCCAGAGACGGACATTATTTTTTTTTTATGCATGTTATCTTGTTTTGTTATCTTCCAACAATTTATTATAGAAATATTATTTGCATTAAAAATATAGATGAATATAGAAAAAGATAATTGAAAGATATATCACATAATAATATTAATAATAACACGTACATAATTGTCACATATGTTTATATTAATTTATCAAACCGAAGGCCTATTTGAACGATGGAAAACTACAACTGTAATAAAATGGCTTAGAACTAAGAGATAGTAGTTGTTTACTTTCCCTTCAAAAGCGAAAATTATTTTTATCTTATAATAAATACATCTCTTTCGTAGGAATACAGCACTATCGTACTTTAATAAAAAGTATAATTTAATTTTATGTCCAGGCTTAGATTAATAGATGGCTTAAATTAATAGATTTATTTCGTAAAGAAAAGTTTTATATCAGAAGTACTTGCTCACGAGCTCTTAAAAATTATAACATTAATGATTCATCCCTGAAAAAATTATAATTTGTGTACAAGAAATGCAAGCAATGGTGACATATAAAAGAACAGTTACGAAAATGGTGAAATTAATATTAAAATACTTTATAAGAAAACCAACCACTTTATTTAGTTTCTTCAATTTCACCCTGAAAAACTTAATCTAAGAATCACAATAAATTTTTTAAAAAATTCTTTATTATCCTATGGTTCATTTAATGAAAAGTTATTAAAATTTAGAATTAAAAAAATAAAAATATTTTACAAATTCTTATATATACATGGCAGTGATTAAAAAAAATTTTGGCTGTTTGTCTTTCAGTCAATAAAATGTTTTTACTTCTGTTATGTGGCACGATTGGTAACGTCTCGGCCTTTCATCCGGAGGTCCCGGGTTCGAATCCCGGTCAGGCATGGCATTTTTCACACACGCTAAAATTCA
>JAAAKQ030027768.1:0-11370 GCA_010016005.3 Zanna intricata
ATATATAATATATATATAAATTTTACAAACGCTTTTACCTTGAAACAATCCATTTTTTGGTGTGAAATCATCACATCTCAAGCCCCTATGTGTGGCATCTCAAGCATTTTAAACAGAATAATTAGGTTATGACTCATTATTTAAAGAGAATTGAAAAACAAAAAACTGATGTATTTCCCCAGTCATGAGAAGATTTTATCTCCAAAATGTTTTGAGACGATTGAAAGATTTAAAATTGAGCTTGGAATTTGATGGTCTCACACCTCAAAATTTAGCATTTTGAAGTAGAAGCATTTGTTACTTTAGACCATTTTTAAAACTAGGTTTGAAAAATATTCACTACCAGTATTTTTTTTACGGTTTTCATAACTATTAATAAGTTTTTTTTTTTTTTTTACTCAAAATTTTTATTTTTCAATTCTCTTTGAACTGATATGTGACAACTTTACCTTTTCATTTTTAATATTTTTTAGATGACATTTACGGGAGCTGTCTGGGGATTTGGTGGTCTGATAACCACAAATTTTGATAACTTTCACTTTATTGTGTTTAACAATTAAAAAATTATTTAAGAGTTCTTTATTAACACTGTTTTTGTATTTATATCATACAAAACATGTACTCAGAAAATGCGATCTATTAAATTATTGATTCCAAAACTGTATGCCACATGATCCATTGGGCTGCAGCTACAGAGGTTAACCACTTTTACTATTGATTGTGGCATTCATTTTAATTTTAATGGGCAATAGTTGATGTACCATAATTTATATTATGATATTTACTTGCTTGCTCAAGCTTTGTGTATTGATGCTCTGTATTTCCATGAAAACAGTAGGAATTTCCGATTGTTCTGTGCATATTTTTTTTTTCAAATATTCAGGCATTGTTTTAACTAAAAGTACCTTATCCGTCAATTTCATAGTAAAATAGCTGCTTAATCTAAATTACTAAAAATCTTAATTATAAAGGTAAATACTTTAATCTAAATCAACATGTTTATTTATATGTATAAGGTAACCAGAATTCGCGCATACGAAAATGTACTGTACAAAGAAAATCTATGATTTTTTTTTATGTAGATTACTAATTACAAAAATGGAATAAAACAGCATGTTTTTTGGTAGTAACAAAATAATTCGACAAAGGAGATTAAGACGCAAACATCGGGCGTTGGTAATAATTCCAGTCTAATAAACAGTCCACCCACACAAAACAATGAAAAAAATACTTTTAAGACAACTTCCACGAAAGAATTCGATAAATGTGTTTGGATATTATAATTTTTATTATCAAGATTGACTTAGTAACCCAAAAATTTGTCTCCCACTCTACGAAAATCACGAGCGAAAAGCTTATTGTAAAAGCTTACTTTGATCGAATTAAATAAAATCGAGATCACTGACGGGAAGAATAAATTACAAGGTTCATCTAACGTACAACAACCTAATTTTTGAGAAGTTTCAAAATTATGCACAGTAATTAACCGTAAATAGTAAAATAAATTTAAAAAAAATAATAAATACAAAAGAAAAAAAAAGTTAAAAAAAGTATTAAATAAGAAACATAATTATAATTTCTCAACAGAATATGTTTAAAAAAGTAATATTTAAATATAATTACTGAATCCAATTTAGTAACATTTTACAACGATAGATAGCGTGAAAGCATTAATAACTGTACTACTAATAGCCAGGATGAATCTATTTTCTTAAAAAAATAAAATTAAAATAGAGAATAAAATTCTAACTGGTTTTCAAGAAGTATTTTTAACAGTATAATACTGAAGTCTAGAAGATCTTTAAATATTATTAAGTTTTTTTGTGATAAATTTTCTGAAAAAAACTTATAACTTAAAAATTATTTAAATCGGTCTAATTTCACGTTGTCATAGAAAACAGGGGAAAAATCAAATAATTTTATCGGCTTAAAAAAAAAAAATAATTTTTCTCTTATAATTTATGCTCTATTATCCTTTTAAATTATCTTCTATTATGTGACTCGTTAAGGATAAACAATATCTTAAGTTAATACGAATAATACAGCTAATAAATGAGCTGACTGAATAACAGCAGTAAATTTTAATTACATTTTACTTAAGAAAGTACTTTTCAAAAAATCATAACAGAAAATAAGCTACATTCAAAAAAATAATTGAAGCCTCATTTTTGTCATTTTATGTGCCATTCTAAAGTTCAGTTTTCTTTGTAGTTTAGCTTGTGATTGGAAACAAAGAAGCATATTTTAGTGTGAACACAACTAGAATGTTATGTCAGGCGTCTACTAATATTTCAAACTCTAAAACTCCCAATAGTTTTCAATTGAGGATTTGGTTGACGCATAACAAACCCAACAAATGAAGGAGTGTTATTATTAAGTTGAATTTTCAATAAATTAAAAATTTGAATCTTCAGTGATATGCAGTAGAATAAAATTATATAACTTTCTGATACTCTAACTTATTGATGTTATAAATAAACATAAGTGGTTACTATACGTTGAACATACTACTTTTTCCTGTGCTCTTTCATTCTAATTTAAAAAAGTACCTTCCTTAATTTTATAATCTTAAACATCAAAATGCACAAAAGATCTATATTTTTCTGTTTAGTCTCGGGAACCACCTTAAGGTATATCACTTCAGAGAATATGTATGACTGAACAAGACTACATTACATTGCTTGTATGTATGTAAACGAAATGTAGTCTTGTACAGTCTTAGGTAGACCGTTCCTGAGACATGTGGGGTAAATTGTAACTCAACCGCCAAAGAACACCGGCATCAAAGATCCAGTATTCAAAACCATACAAAAGTAGGATTTGAACCTGTAGTAGGAGCCTATAGTAGGATTTGAACCTTAGAACTCTTGACTCCGAAATCACCTGACTTGTGTCAACGAGCCAACCGCTAGACCAGCCCGGTGGGCTACGAGAATTTTTATATATATATATATATATATAATATATGGTTTACAATTAAACATCAAAACAAAACAAAGCCCCTCCGCAACGCAGAACAAAGGAAAGCATTCTTAACCCAATCTTAAACAAGTCAGAGCGCCCTCAGGGCCGGCCGGCCGGCCCTGAGAGTGAGGATCGGCCTGATCATCAGTAACGAGAAACCCCCAAAAAACATTACACAGACACACAAATAAAACTACAAATAAAAATTAATATTAAAAGAGAAAAAAAAAATCAAAATACTAGATCGTGGATACCGGTGTTCTTTGGTGGTTGGGTTTCAATTAACCACATTTCTCAGGAGTGGTCGACCTGAGATTGTACAAGACTACACTTCATACACATCATCCTCTAAAGTAATACCTTAACAGCAGTTCCGGAGGCTAAACAGATAAAAGAGAGAATTATTAATAACTTTATACTATCATTACCATTTTACATAGCAAAAGGATAAAAGTATTGGCTTTAGCTAGTCTGCGCGACTTATGATTTTTTTTTTTTTTTTTTTTTTTTTTAATTCTAACATTAAATTGTTAAAATTTAATATTTTTATGTTTATAAATTATATATTTAGTACTTCGATGATGTTCACAAACATGTACTAAACTAAAAAAAATTAGAAGCTGATATAAAAACAAATTCATTCAAATCTTCATAAAAATGAATGATATGCTCGAGAGTAGACTATTTATATCTGTATTTATAGACGGGAATTATGACTTTTTTTACGACTTTAATGGCGCTTTGCTTTAAATTGAATTAAACGTACTGAATTCTTTACACGTGAAAAAAATAATAAAAATGCTACATAAACAGAGCCCGAATGAATTTCGTAAATAAATGAATTAAATAGAGTTAAGTTTAGCTCCTGCGGAAGTAAGTAGAAAAGTTCTTGGGCCAAATACTACATTCGTTCCTTGTGGGAAATACTTTTCATATTCTTACTATTAAAAAAATGTTTTAAAAAATCAAAAGGTTTATTGATATATCTTCGAAAAGATATCTCTCGTTTATGTTGCTAACATATTAGGATTAAAACAAAGCTTTCGATGATTTGTGCGGCGATTTTGTGCGATGATTGAGCGAAATAACAAAATAGATCATCGGATTTTTCATGATATAAAAGGTAATTTAAATTTATACGTTTATTTAAAAAAAAAATTTTTTAAATCTGATGGAGACACTACATGACGTCCATCTACGCCTATTAAAATTACGTATACATATTTTTTTTTTTAAATCAAAAGTACATAAAATTTTATTTTAACAACTTCTGATATTTTTTATTCTTTTTTTTAATTGGTATTATTGAATTATTAGTTATGGTAAAAAAATTTTTTTTATAATCACAGGTTAATAATTATTAATAAATCAATATATTTAAATTAAAAAAGGTTAAAAGAAAAAAAACATAAATTTTGATTCGAACCGATGTGTCTTCCCCGTGTAAGATCCAAATATTTCATTAATTAAAATTTTATCTGGCTATTACTCTGAAACCAAAGAAAATAAGCACCACTTATGATATATGGTTGAAAAGCCCTCAATGAGGACTTACTAATATAGTTAAGAAAAAGTCCAAAATCCAATTTTTTTGGACTATGGGCTTTTTTTGGACAGTTTTAGTCCAATCGATTTCAATGAAAAGGGGAATTGGACAACTAGATGTTACAACAGTCCTGAATCCAAAATTTCAACATCCTACGATTAATAGTTTTTAAGTTGTAAGAAGTACCTACACATATGTATGCACATACTATGTGCGTATAGACTTCACGCCGAAATTATCAAAATGGATTCAGGGATGGTCAAAATCCATATTTCTGTTGAAATCTGAAAATCGAAATTTTTCGCGACCACTAACTGTAGAAAGTTTTAATAAAATCGACTTGTCTATTGAAGTGTTTTAATTATAATATTTTAATTTATATTTTCTGTTTTAATCTATCTTGATTTTTTAAAAGTTAAAATTACTTACTAAAAAATGTACATACTGTTTATCATAATATAAAAAATTTATCAAAAGGTAATATATTTTCAGTAAAAATAGTAATACATACCAGTGAGTATAAATGTCTTACATTTCATTAGTTATTTTCTTTAAAAAATATTTAATTAAGGTCTTGAATTTTCGGCACGGAGTCCCTCCATCCTATGTCTCTTAATCCTACCCCTCTGCTGTCATTATGATTTTACAATTTCTGTTTTATTTTGTACTTAGGTCAGTTTTCGTTTTGTACTTTTTTAAACGTTTTTAAATTGCTGCCTTTCTTTTATTTATGAAAAATATTGACCAAAAATTGTTTCTTAGTTCACTTTTTATAATATCCTTTTGGTTGTTTAAATATTTATTTACTAGGTGTAAATCCATTTTCTTGTTTCTATTGATTTTAAAACTTTGGTTTGAATGGCTAAAAAGTACTTTCCTTTCCTTAAACGTTGTTAATTAACAGATTTCAAACTTTTTTCGATTTTTTTGGTTTCTTGTTTCCTAAAGCTTGACATTCTAATTATCTACGAAGGCCTTTTTGTTATTCATGGCTTTTGTTTTTAATTATTTAGAAGAAGTTATTTATTTACTTGTAAGTAAATATATAAAAATGAAAAATGTAATAACTTTTGTGATGGGGCCCTCCACCCCCACTCACTTAATACCACCCCACCACTACTATTGTGGTTCTTCTATTTCTGTTTTTACTTTGCTTTTACTACATTATTTAATTTTTAGAATTGCTACTATTTTAAAATTGCTGCCTTTCTTTTACTTATGAAATAAATAAAAGGTAGTTTCTTAGTTATTTTTTTATGAAGTTTTTTGTTCTTTAAGTGTTTATTTAAGTCCGATTTATTGTTTCCCTTAGTTTTAAAATCTTGTTCTAAACGGTAAAAAAGTGCTTTCTTTTTTAAGTGCTGTTGGTTAGCTGATTAATCCTTTTTCGCTTAGTTTTATTTGTTGTTTCGTGTAAACTAGACTTGTATATTTAAATTATCTACAAAGGTATTTTCCATTTATATGGCTTTCGTTTTCTTTATTTAATTATAAAAACTTATTTCTTCCTTTTATATAACTAACCTATTAACTTGTAGGATTTTTGTTTGTTTGTAGATTTTTTGTAGGATAAGTTTTTAGATTTTTAGCGAAATTTACTTGATATAATCCTATCAGATATTCAAACAAAAGTGAATTTTAAAATAATATGACATTACTATATTACAGTAAATTGTTAAGGAAAGTTTGTAATTTTGTAGCAGGTTAAATATTTTATGTTAAATATGTAATCCATTGTTTCAAAGTAGAAAGGGACACATTTACATGTAGCATTACAATATATGTGCCACTCTTTTCACAACAGTAATGCATTAAGTATAAGGCGCAAGAGACACCAGTTAGAGTAACCTTCTCTGAGAGCAGTGAGTGATATTATCTATTCAGCCAACCCCTGTATTGAATTTTGAGGAAAGTCCATTGTCAGCTAATATTAGTCGATTTTTTCAGTAGACTTGACATGCTCATATGTTTGAATCAATGAAGAAAGCAATAGGAAACATTTCAGTCCACAATTTTCTTAGTAAATCTGGCATTGAATGCTTGCTAATCTTGATGATGGCTCTCCCATTTTTAGAATAAACTTGCAACTCATGTCAGGTTATCTACAATTTTTATGCCATTATAAAAAAACTTAAATAAAAAACTGGTGTTATTGAGGAAGAAGAGGAAGTCGAAGAGGATGAAAAGGGAGATAAAATAGTGAGACTGAATTTAATAGAGCGTTAATAGATCTGAATGGCAGAAAGGTTCCTGGGATAGACGAGATACCAGCAGAATTACTGCGCAGTACAGGCGAAGAAGCGATAGATAGATTATACAAACTAGTGTGTAATATTTATGAAAAAGGGGAAGTTCCGTCAGATTTCAAAAAGAGTATTATTAACATGATTCCAAAGAAAGCAGGAGCAGATAAATGTGAATAATACAGAACAATTAGTTTAACTACTCATGCGTCAAAAATATTAACTAGAATTATGTACAGAAGAATTAAGAGAAGTGGAAGAAGTGGTAGGAGAAGACCAATTTGGTTTCGGAAAAGAAATAGGAACAAGAGAAGATTAATAGTAGAAGTAAGATTAAAGAAACAGAAACTGACATGCATGGCATTTATAGATTTAGAAAAGACATTTGATAATGTAAACTGGAATGAAATGTTCAGCATTCTAAAAAATTTAGGATTCAAGTTTACAGATAGAAGAACAATTGCTAACATTTACAGGAACAAACTGCAATAGTAATAATCGAAGAACATACAAAAGAAGCTGTAATAAAAAAGAGAGTTTGACAAGGATGTTGCCTATTCCCGATACTTTTTAATTTTTACATAGAACTAGCAGTTAATGAAGTTAAAGAACAATTTAGAACGGGGGTGACAGAGCAAGGTGAAAGGATAAAGATGCTATGATTTGCTGATGATATAGTAATTCTAGCAGAGAGTAAAAAAGATTTAGGAGAAATTATCAATGGTATGGATGAAGTTCTACGGAGCAACTACTACATGAAAATACAAGAACAAAACGAAAGTAATGAAATGTAGTAGACATAATGTAGATGGACCAGTGAATATAGAAATAGGAAGAAAAAAGATTACTAAGATAGAAGACCTTTTGTTATTTGGGAAGTAAAATTACTAAAGATGGACGAAGAAGGAGCAATATAAAATACCGAATAGCACAGTGGAAATGAGTTTTCAGTCAGAAATATAATTTTCTTACATCAAAAATTAATTTAAACGTCAGGAAAACATTTCTGAAAGTATATGTTTGGAGCATAGCTTTACATAGAAGTGAAACTTGGACAATTGTAGTACTTGAGAAGAAAATATTAGAAGCTTTTGAAATGAAGTGTTGCAGGAGAATGTTAAAAAAGGCAAAATTAATTTGGTTGACCTGTCAGGAGACAATCAAAACATTGCCCACCTCATACATTATATTTATAATATGAATCATCTCTCACGCAACAAACATAACAAAAACAGAGATAACACATACAATAGCAAAATCACAAATATTAAAATCAACCAAGTAAAGATGCAAATATTAGAGTTAGATAAAAACATTAGAGTCACAATAAAGATACCGAATTCTCAGCAGCGAATCAATCGCCGACTTAGAATCAATCACTAGCTTTAACATATGTCAAATTCCAGTATATATTCTAAAAGATTAAACTCTCTTTCACATAATGACCATATTATCATTCCACGGGTCATGGACCTACCTTTGGGATGATAATATGGTCATCCATGTCATCAAATATCGGCAAAATCCACTACAAGTAACCTCTTCAATCGTCTTAACTTGCTCATCGTTGTCAAGTAGATTGATGCCAGATGTTTCACATTATTGTGCAGCTTTGATACGGACTTATAGTCGCAATCCTTTTAATAATCGTTTTATAAATAAATTGCTCAAAAAAAAAATTAATATGGTTAAAAAACTTATATAACTTGAACAAAAATATTTTCTTTATGTCAGACAATTTCAAAAATAAAAATAAAAATGATACTTAAAGGACTGAAAAATGGTTGATGATTAATTATTTATTATAAGTTCCATGGTAACAAAAACAAAAAAGAATTTTTAATACGGGATAATAAATTACATTTATTTGCTAAAAGTTGTATTTTTATGAACTTAATACAATTAAGGATAAATAAAAAATTTAGTGTTAACTTTACTTAAATATAAAGTTTCTTCTTAATGAATTTTTAGGGAAAGGTTGAACTGATTTTTCTGTTTTATAATAAAATTAGTACTACTTTAATTTACGTTTCTTCACTGTAGAATAAACGATGTGGAAAGAGTTTCAGGTAATAAATTATACAGAAAAAGTCAGCCGTTCGGGCGTTATTATTAGTCCCATGAGACCACACATTTTTCAAACTAAATTGTATTGGGCCATCGTCAATTATTTGACTTAGATTTCTTATCTCCCTTAAGCATTATTCAACCTATTAATAAAAAGAAAACAAAATCTCGGACTATCTACCTAGTAAAATTTATTACAAACTATGTGTAATTTTTTTTTTCTATAAAACTTTTAGGAAAATACAATTATTATACTCGTATAAATAAAAAAGTATTTTAGTATCTTTTAATATTAAAATGGGCCCTACTGGCCTACTAGGAATCACGTCTGTTATTTGTTTTTGTTTTTCCATATTTCTTTCATTTTCTCGATTTGCACCTAGTTTTCTTGTTCTATTCATTTACTTATAATTTTATTTTTTCACAAGAACCTCTGCATAATAAATTATTTTTCCAAACTTAATTCTATCGAAAACGTCTTCCTTTTTTAACCTTAGGTTAAAGTTTATTTAGTTTTGTTTGGTCAAAATTTATTCTTATCCAGACTAAAAGTTTTATCGTTCATTTGATTTATATATCCTTTTGGCTTTTTAATTACCACAGTTTTTCGAAAAGTTATTTATTTAATATTTTTTTATCCATTCAGATCATGTGTCCAAGGAATTTTAATTTTTTTTTTTTTTTTTTTTTTCTATTTTAAGGCTTTCAAATCTTGTTGGGTCTTATAACCTGCCGTATTCTATTTTCATATTTCTGTACCCTTCTTCTGTTTTTGTAGGACCATATGTTATTCTTTTTAGAATTTTTCTTTCGATTTTAAGGAGATTTTCTAGGCCAATCAGATTTGTTGATTCAATTCAATATGAAATTACTGGTCTCATTGCAGTATTATAGTTTTTTAGATTCTTTATAGTGTAAGTTCTTTAATTAATAAATTTGATTAGTCTTACTCAATTTAGATTTCAGGAATGACAAAACTAATTTTCCTATCTAATTTTTTTCTCATTACTTCTTCTAAATATATAAACTAGATTGTGACTTTTTTTTCACTCTTAGTGGAAAAGGTTGTCATTATTTATGTTTTTACGAAGGAAATTTCCAAGTCTGCGTTTTTTTTTTTTTTAGGTCTGTTAGTTTTCGCAAAATCTTATGATTTTGCAATAAGTGCTAGATCAACTACAATAGGAATTAGTAATTGTGTTTATTACAAATTTCAATCAGCTGATTTCAGAAAAATTGGGATTTACATATTTTTCCATTATTTTTAAGAAAATTTAATTTATAGTTACGTATATATATATATATATATAATTATAGAGCTTCATTTTATATATATATATATGAAATATACCAGCTTACCCGTCACAACTTCCGCCCGCACTACATACTTTTCCTGTCATGGTCACTTTTTCAAATGTTTTAATCAAGTAACCGGAGGCAGGTGCAGCCATTCGCGTGCACATGCAGTTAACTGTGGTAGTGGATTTATTGATTGAGCCATAACACCTTAAACCACTACACCGTTGCACTTCTTAAAAAATCTAAATTCCAAAAACCCGAAAATTTTTTTTTAGATATTTATCTGAAGAGTATTTACAACCCCAAATAACTCATTTAGTATAATCGAAAACGGGGAAAATTTGCAATCGTTATTCAAAAATTTGTTACCTTTCTTCATCCCTTTCAAGAATTTCGAAATTTAGAGTATATATTAGAGTATACGAGTAGTACATTATTACCTTTAACTTATGATTTATTTTTATTATTAGTACACATATATGCTATTTCCTCGGTATAAACTGATTATAATTATACATGAATCAAAATGCTAATAAGTTTTAAATTTTAACAAAATTTTTTGTAAATGGATTTTGAGGATTAAATAATAATGATATAACAAAAATATTTTAGATATTTAATATTCCAATATCAATTATCATAACATATATTAGCATCAATGTACAAACCTCTTCAGTAATAGCTACTCGTATTTATTTACTAATTAATTGTACTCTGATTTCCCTAGAAATCATACACATAAAGAACACACATTATCTGAACTAACCTAAAATATAACTTTGGATTAATTAAAATATTTTTGATAATCCTCATTGAAAAAATCGATACATTTTTATCAATCTTGTTTTTTTATCCTTTATCCTTTCTTTTTTTTCTGGGGATTATTTTTTTATAGCTAGATACCTATTGGTTCTATGCTTAAAGCTGTAAAGATTTTTAGAATTTGTGTCCTTGATATTTTATTTAGTGAGAATCATCTCTATTTTCGGACCTTTCATGTGAGTTTTTTTATCTTTTGAATGTATACAAACATGAAACTGATACTGACGTGAGGTGATAGTTGAATGAAATTGGACCTCTTTATTTCTCTTAATAGGTGCCTTAGAATCCTGATAATAGTACGAGGATAATGTTTCCTTCATTTTAGTTCAACAAATGTTTGCCGTTCTTCTGTTCGTGAGAAAATTGTGTTTGTTACTGGACACTATTCAAATATATAAATATTATATTATAATTAAATTATATAAAGAA
>JAAAKQ030027822.1:0-17376 GCA_010016005.3 Zanna intricata
AGTGTAGTCTTGTACAATCTCAGGTCGACCACTCCTGAGAAGTGTGGTTAATTGAAACCCAACCACCAACGAACACCAGTATCCACGATCTAGTATTTGACTGGCTAATTTGTGATTGATGAATATGCTAAGATTTTTTTTATTGATGTTAGTTTTATTCTGTTGTTGGTCAATTTATTATTCGTATTACTATTATGCATATGTTTCATCTTATTATCAGTATTGTTCCCGGTAATCACAGATGGAATGTGATCATTCTTATTTTCGTTAGAATTTTTAAATTAAATTAAATTTTTAATTAATGGGTCGTTAATAATTAAATTAATAATTATTGTTTGTTTTTTTTTTTTTTTTGAGATGACAGACATGATTGTTTCAGTCATATTGCACTATGAGAATGGACGTTTTTAGTGTATGAAAAATGCCATGCCTGATCAGGATTCGAACCCAGGATCTCCGGATGAAAGGCTGAGATGCTACCACTCCACCACAGAAATCAGCCATCGGAGAAGTTATTGCCATGTAGATGATTTTAAAGGTTTGATAATTTGATATACTGAACTGGTTAAGTGTTCTTGTAGAAAGGCTAGGCTAAGGGTATAGACCTTAATGGACAAAATGCTGAAAGATAAACCAAAATGTACCCGAAAAATGCTGTTTTCTTATCCAGCCCAGGAATTTTTCACCTAATCTTTTATAAAACAAACTACTCATAACAATATATTCAGCTGATCAATATACAATGAAATATATACATACAGACACACACACAGATCAACATAAATTTCTTTTACAAATGTCTGAAAATGTTTACCCTCGTTTATAGAAAAATTTAATATAGATTCATTATCATGAAAATCAATTCCTAAGATCACAAAACTTATTCTATGTGCAAATGAACAAAAGCTGTAGCTCTGCAGCTCAAAGAATACAAAAAAAAGAAGAAATCAATGACAGATTAATCACAAAGAATGCCACTACACAAATCACTTACCTAACAACACTAAAACTTCTCACTGGAATGTTGCTCAAAAAGTTCAGAAATTATTAATATGTAATAACATTACTCTTCAGCTTTAGCGGTTTATTAAATGATCTTTAAATTTATTTTACTTATTTTTGTTAATAGTTCATTTTGTTTTTTTTCTTAATGATATATAATTTATTTTTAATATTTTATTTTAATATAGTTATGAAACCTAATATAATTATGATTATAAATTATTTTGAAATTCTCTTTTCACGCTTTTATGAAATTCAAACAAATCTGGTTTTGTAGTTTTATAAATGTCTGCCTGCCTATTCGATGTCAGCCAGTCTCTTTATTCTTTCTTGTAAGCACTTCATGTATGTATGAATGACACAACCACTTATTAGTAAAGAGGTTGGAAGAAACATCAGCTAAGTTTCTGCAGAAAACCTGGACTAAAGCACATTCTCTTTTTGGGGGGACTGAAGTAAAGCCAAATGTACTAGTAGTTTTATACAATAAACAGATAGGTCAAATCTAATAGAGGATATATTTGGTCATTTTTTATAAACCCACTTATTTAAATACTCTCACATTCTAAAATCAGGTAAACTGTTCTCTTACTTTTTCTTACACCCTGAGACATTAGCTTGAATGTTCAATTCTTAAAGTGATGTAGCTTGATTAGTAAAGCATAAAATTCAATATCCAATTACTTCATAAATTATTGTAGTTTGAACAAATGAAACCTTTTACATAATTTTTCTTCTTAATACAATTCTTTATCCACTTTTCTTCATCAAAATTAATTACATAATCTGGTGGTTATGTGATTTTATCATAGGTGTTACCAGAACATGAATCGAACATTAAACCTCTTTATTAAAATACATGAGAAGCAAGGCCAAAATTGTAGTACTCTGAAGACAAAAGTGTAGGTCACTTCTATTATTGCTCAATACACCTCTTTATTGAAACTTTACCAATTGGAGATCAGATAATATCATGTCTTTAAGGTAAGTGCACTGCCACCCCTTAATCATTTAAGTAAATATCCACTATTGCGATCATAGTTTTCACTCAAGAATTCAGACTGAAGACGATAAATTTTATTTCACTCATTTACATCTAAACAATCTTTGCAATTCATAATGAACTAGTAAATTACATTAAAACCTGTTAATCATGATTATTTTCATTATCTGCAATCTACTCAGGTATTATCCTTTAACATTAGTTACTTCAATTTTACACTGCTCCTTTTCCTTCCAATAAAAATTCACTGAAATATTGTATTTATGCAATTTTATATTTATTATCAGTTTCTTCAGAATGTACTGTGGGCCATGTAAGCCCATCTCCAACAGCAAAATGAGTGGATGGAAATATTACACGCCACCAAAACCTAAAAAAAACAGAATTATGATAATTTTGATATATATTTAAATGAAAAAACTACTAAGCATAGATGAAAAAACCAAAAGCACTTATTACTACAATAAAAGTTTAATCTAATCTTAATATTAACTAAAAATTGGTTTCATTGTTAAGAATGAAAAAAAAGCTAAGAATTTTAATACATGATTCAGCTAGCACATTGCAGAAATCACTTTGCATGACAACCAAGAATGTTCAACAATCTTAATACCATCAAAAATGAAGTTTTCTTAGAAATAGTAAATTTTAAAAAAGTATACATATAAAAATAAAGAAGAGAGAACTAGTTTCAGATTATCTGAAACCTATCTTGTGTATTCCATTACTCCCATACATGAGAGAAAAATATTTTCTAAAATCACCTAAGTTTTTATTTTTAAATTGTTTTAAGTTTGAATGGTTTAGGCAATCTCAATGAGACACGTTCCACCTCTAAAATGGAATAACCAACCTCAAGAATATCAAACATTGTAACTCAATCTAAAAATAAAATATTTTCTTTTTTTGGATTTTATATCTTTACTTTTCAAATATTAATTTATTTCATCCAGAAGTAAGACTGATGTCCAGTTAAACTTTCTAAATGATAAATGAATTAGGTAGCGTAAGAAAAACAGCAAAGATTTGAGCGAGATTCAACTCCACAATCTTTCAGATAAAATGCAGAAACACTACCATCCCAACACAGAAGTCAGTAAAAAGGTGACCTTCAGCAAGTTATATAAACAATAATTATAAATAAAGGTCATATTATAACGTTAGTATCTCATCCAAGACAGCTTTAAACAAAACAGTACACACATGCAAATACATAGTAGCTAACCTGTTCTTGCCTCCGCCCATAAACAATCTCCAGTTTTTCTTTGGACCAAAATTATAAGGGTTAACATACGCCTATAAACATTTAAAAAATTATATCTTAATACACAAAAATGTACCACACTTTAAAATATTTTAAAGAGTAACATTTTTTAATGATTACATTTTTTCATGAATTCATAATTTATATAAACTATTTTATATAAAATCAGTACAATTTACCAATACTTCTCTTATATCATTATATTACCTCTTACTTTTTTCTTAAAGGTAAATAGAGTTAATCAATTTCCTTCAAGAATAAAAACCATAACTTATTATGACAATAACAATAAATATCAATTAGATATTTTACATTAAATATATGTGCACAAATTATACCCTTCCTACCATACCAGTAGCAAAGGATCACCAATCTCCTTCACCAAAAAAAAAAAAAAAATGTTCTGGGAGGCAAATTAAGAAAGGAAGGGTTTTATGAACCTCTAGTTTTATGAACTAGAGTTAGTGATCATTTTTAATAGCGTTGGACAATAAACTGATTATTGCACACTGCATGAAAATAGACCATGAACTATGAAAAATTAATTGAGATTAACAAAGTTTTAACAATTTAGTCACGGAATACCTCCCGTAATAGGGAAACATGCTTACATTGTCTCCTTAAATTTATTCCTGAAAAAAAAAGTATAGATTTAAATTCAAAAAGCCGCATAACAATAAAAATAAGTGAACAATACAAAAAAAACACCACTAATAAAATTAAAACTTTAAATTGGAAATATTGAAATAAAACATGTATAAAACTCATTTTATGCTCTCGTAATGAAACGTAAAAATATAACAAACAAAATAAAGTATGCGAAATAATTATAAGCACATAAAGATAATGAAACAATGATGTAAGGTATACTTTATTAAATGCTGCTAGACGCTTTGTCTCTGCTTTATTGATATTTGCTTCAATACTTGTCTCCCCTTTATTTATTAGGCGTGCATGCCATAAGGATAACACAAACAAGGCAACGAAAACACCTGTAAAAAAAATAGTAGAAAAGGAATTTATTTCAGATACATTTTATAATTAAAAAAAAAGGGAGGAAATGTGTGTATTCACATTTTCATATATCTGCTTAGAAGACAATTTCCAGTAAATATTAATTGTATTTATGTTCATATTTTTATTAAAATGTAAAACAAAAACCTCTTTTAAAGTTCCAAGGGCTTTAATGAATAAAATTCTATAACGTTATTATTTATGATATATAATATCGATACAGTTTCATATAAAAAAGTTCTTTGTTTTTACACTAAAACTTTTTCTATATAGTGTATTATACTTGCAAGTCAATAGGTTGAGGATCCCTACCAATGAGCATCACAAAACTTAGTACATTTAATAGAGAGAATCTCTATTGCAAAACTTTTTAAAAACGTTTTTATTCAAATCGTATACATTTCTATTTACTTCTTTAAATACCAGATTCTAAACGATAAATAATTTTTTTTAAACATATCATTTAAAAATTTTACTCGTTAGAGTAGTTAACAAAAGTGTAATTTTATTAGTTTTCTCAGACACACTTTGAGACAATTCAGCATACTGAAATGTGCAAAACTTGACTTAAAGGACTCAGAAAAATTATAAATTCATAATTTATACCACACTTTATTAAGGGCAACTTGCACAAAGAAAAAAAAAAAGGAAACAAAGATTGAACTACAATAAGACTTATTATGATAACTGTGATATAGTTTACATTCCTTAAAAACAAGTAAATAGTTGAAACAAACAAATTACTCATCTGATTTTTGCAGTTATACATTAAACATAATACAGCACAAATGATAAATAGATTATCTACTTAAATGTTTTTTTTTTTCTGAACTGACAGATGCAACCAGCAGTAAATGGTAGCAAAAAGTCGAGTATTCAATTCCTTTTATTCATTCAAAGAGTAAATTAAAACATTAATTTACATATTCCAAGAGCAAACAATAAAAATGAAGATATAATATTAGACAGTCTCTTTTATCTATTTAGTCTCCAGAACTACCATTAAGGTATTACTTCAGAGGATGATGTGTATCAATGTGAATGAAGTGTAGTCCTGTACAATCTCAGGTTGGCCACTCGTGAGAAGTATGGTTAACTGAAACCCAACCACCAAACAACACCGGTATCCACGATCTAGTATTCAAATCCCTATAAAAATATTTATCTTTACTAGACAGTCTAAACCTTATGGAATTCTAAAACCACTTCTTGCATTTCCATCACAAATACATTTTTTAGTATTATAACCTCAATCTGCTTTACATGTACTTTAATGAGAAAGATGAGGTTGGTCATTTAAGTTGGTCATTAACATTTATGTTAATATTAGTCATTTATCATATTCAAATCATAGAAAATTATAATTACAAAATCATTCACTCGTTTATAACTATTAATTATTTATTAAGCAGTTTTTTATTATCAAAATTTTAGATTTATGACTTTTTCTAAATAACAAGACTACAATTAACTCTTTCACTACTGATGGGACATAAATGTCTAACATATGTTTAATACTGTACTTTCTTTCTTTTTCTATTTAGCCTCTGAACTACTGCAAAATATTACTTCAGAGGATGAATGAGGATTATATGTATGAATGTGAATGAAGTGTTGTCTTGTACAATCTCAGATCGACCACTCCTAAGAAGTGCGGTTAATTGAAACCCAACCACCAAAGAGCACTGGTATCCACGATATATTATTCAAATCCATATAAAAATAACTATCTTTATTAAGATTTTAATCTTAGAACATGCAACTTTGAAATCAGCTAATTTGCGTTGTTGTGTTAACCACTAGACTAGCCTGGTAGGCTGTTTAATATTGTTCTAGTAGAATATAACATTATATTAATCATCTAAACATGTCCAATTGGTATTTTATACACTGTAGCACCTGGGTATTTTTTTTTATAGTTGATTAATTGAGTATCAGATAGCAGCACCAACAGATAACTTATAATAGTAGTGTACTAAATATCCCAATGTTTCCCCCCAATTCTGTAGTGTATTGTATATATTCATGCTGTTCAGAGATTAAAAAATCTTCAGAAGCATTTTCATTAGCAAACTACAGTTACTCCATAATTTTGTAAGTACAATTTATTCTATTTATTTATTTTCCATTATAATTGGGAAATAGATGTACCATTGGTATTTTTCAGTGGGATTATATGTCCCGGTGATACTGAAGCATAATCACTAGCATATATTGTACCATGAATTTCATAATCTTTCCTGTGAAATGCAGTTGCAATTTGTTGTATATGTGAAATAAGCAATTCAAATCAATATTGAAATAATAATTTTTATTAAACTTATATTTTTTTGTTTCAAATTAATATAAATTCAAATTTTGTTTTCAAAAGTGAAATGTATACCAACAATACAAATATACAATAATAAAATGTATAACAAACTCATTTTCTATTTATATAATTATTTAGTGTAGGTAAACCTAATGTATTATTCTTTACCAATAAATTTGTATGTTTTTGCAGGTAAAATATGAATAGAAAGTTCATTACAATTAAACAAATTCTTAAACAATTAGAAAGTGAAGATGACTATGTTATCACAATCATCAGGTAATGATGATGAGAATCATGTGGGTATTCTGGTAGAAAGTAATAGAAATGTAGATACTAGTAATGATGATGACAATGATGATCAGGAAAATAATGAGATGATGATGATGATCATGTTGGAAATAAAAATCATAACAAAGAGCCTCTTTTATGGAATAATATTAAGCCAGCTTTTAGACCATGATTTGCATCAACAGAACAAAGAATAACTTCTGTTCTGATGAATAAAATCAATAGGGCATCATCAGATGAATATCAGTTTTAAATGTTTCCACAGAGTCTATGTTTGTTTCTGACTAAACAATTAGCAATACTACGGCATGAAAAAGGGAATAATGTCCCTGATACAGACCCTTATGAAATTATGATGATAACTGGTGTGATGATAGTCATGTCATAATCATTTGCCAGATTTTTTCAGATCATTGGTCATCCAATAAATCATTAGCGAATAAACCTCTAAAGCTGGCTGTAGCCAGAACTAGATGCCAGATATTGATGTCAAAATTATATTTCACTGAACTTAATAAACCTGCAAATAGTTTAAAAAACATATTATATTGATGAAGTTGTGTAATGCTTGAAACACATCTTTCAACAGACTAAGGGTGAAAATCCCCTTCAAAGCACTGATAAATCTATGGTTAAATTCATGGGTAGATTGATCCTGAAATAGTACATGCCTATAAGCCGATAAAAAAAAAAAAAAAAATAATAAAAAATTGGAAGTGGTGCGATTCTGATACTAGGTGTGCCTATCATCTAAATGTATACTATGGAAAAGATCCTGACGAAGGTGTGGTTAGAGCTACTCTTGAAGAAAGAGTAACAAAAAAAACTTTCAGACAGCATTCATGATAAGGATGTTACCCTTGTATTTGACAGGTTTTTCACATCTATAAATATGATGGCCTCTTGCAATTTTCCAGCTGTCAGTTCTTGCATTTCAAATACAAAAATCATGTCCAAATTTTAAAGAAAACTGAAGAAAGGTGACCACGAATTTACAACAATGGTTTCTGGTCTATTAGCTGCTAGAGGGCAAGACAGTAAAGAAGTTGTTGCCCTTAGTAATTCTCACAGACAAAAAATTAGTAAAGTAATCTGAAAACAAAAGGATGGTCAAAGAATTGATATTGACTGTCCAGAAGCAATTGCCTTCTATAATAAAAAAAATGGGAGGAGTAAATCAATCTAACCAAAATGTTTCATTGCATGATTTCAATAGAAATTCAAGAAAATGGTGAAAGAAAGTTTTTTTTACAAATTAATAATGCTAAATGATGTAAATTATTGGATTTTATATAATGAACTGAAACATAAAAATATACAGTTATTGAAGTTTCTGGTTCCTTTAGCTGAGCAACTAATGTCCATAAGAATACAACATTTTAATAAAGCGTAAGCTTGGAACTAGTCATCCCTCGATTTGTATATTTATTTTATTATAACTACGTTTTAGGAATTACAATTTTATTGCAAAGAGTGCTTTGAATTACTATGATAACTGTAAAAAATTTACTTTTCTTGTTTTTTTTTTTAATTTTTATGTTCTAAAAATTTATTTTTTATATTATATATTTTCTGAAAAATAAAGATTTTTGTTATAATAAAAAATATATCAGTAATAGTTTCTTGATAGTAGTTTTTATTGTTGTAAAGGTTTATTCATTGTGCAAGTTTAGAGTAGTTCTATTATAACTATTAGTTTGTGAAATTGCTATATAGATAAGAGTAATTTCTATATAAATTTTCTTTATTTTGTAATTTTTCATATAAATTAGTTTTGTATAAAATGTAAGTTATAAAAAGCGTAGGGCTGTAAAATTACTAACGTGTTTTCTTCCCATTCAGTACTGTTGGGACATATATGTCCCACCCACCCCCTAAGAGTACTCCACAACTATTATCAAAAAAGTTATGATTACATCCTCCTAGTAGGAGTTGTTTACTTCATAAATAACCCAAAAATAAGATTTTAGTGAAAAAAAAAAACTGATAATGAAAGAGGTAATTAATTATATTTTTACAAAATCTCTTATTAAAAGATATTTTGTCATCACATGAAGGTTAATCCTGTACCTGAACTTCCACTTCATCGTTTTATAAAATAATTTTTATTCTTTCTTTATTTTTTTATTCTTCCAACTGATTTTTTAAACTATTTTTTCACTGCTTTAGAAATTATCTCTATAACTTCCCTTTATCACCTGTTTGAGCCAAACAAAGGTGAACCACCACGTAGTTTCCTAATGAACTTAAGACTGAGTAGGTACAAGAATTCTCCAATGCACTTTCAGTTATTGTTTTCTGAGTCAATTGAATGGTATTTAGTAAACTGTTGGCAGTGCAATGCAAGAGAATTTCAAATTTTGTCTACTGAGCTTTCCATAAAACTTATGAATCAATTCCATGTTTAACATTATTCAATAAATTAAGAGTATAGACTGATCTATGGATTTCTACAAAAAAAATAAATAATTTATTGTTATATCCCAAAACTTATATACAAGTGATAAGTACTTCAACATTTAAATAAATTATTTCTTTACCGGTGACTGGTTGCTAAATCACATTCATTGCCTCATTGACTAACCACTTGTCACATTCTTACATCTGATCACAAGATAGTATATTCAATCCATTCTTTTTTTATTAATGACAGAACTTCTTTGTGTATGTATTTACATAGACAAAGAACTTTTTTTGTTTTTCATACATGAACGTGGCAAAAAATATCTGCTGTGAAGTATTTGCCTATTTGTTTATGAGTTTTTATATATTAACTTTTTTGTTTGCCCATTCTACAATACCAAAAAAATATATTTTTCTTAATAATAAACAATGCTCTTTCTAAATATGCAAGTATGAACATTCAGATTAGATTGCTTTTACAAGGGTTGTCTGAAAATTTTTGAGCCTAATATCGAAAGACATATTTTTTCTGTCAATTACAATTTTATTATTCAACAAAGTCTCCTTTCAAATCGATACACTTTTTCCAGCAATGTACTAACCTCTTTAATCCTTCCAAATAGTAGCAGGCATCTTTCTCCATAAAATAGGCGTTTACTGTATGCAATAACTTCCACATCCGATGAAAATCTCTTTTCTCCAAGCGAAACTTTAAGGTTAAGAAACAAGAAAAAGTTACTTAGGGCCAGATCTGGTGAATACAGTGAGTAGTCAACTAATTCAAAGTGCAAATCATTAATTTTAACCATGGCGATCGTTAAAGTATGAGCAGGTGCATACTGATGGAAAAACACTTTTTTCTTCTTCAAATGTGGTAATTTTTGCAGTTTCTGCCTTCAGCTTGTTAAGTAATGATGTGTAATATTGTCCAGTTAATCTTTTCTCTTTTTTAAAAATAATCAATAAACAAAATTCCTTTACTATCCCAAAAAAGAGTTGCCATCACCTTTCTGGTCGATGGAACAATCTTCGCCTTTTTCAGAGCAGGTTCACTCTTTGCAGTCCACATTTGACTCTTGTTTCATCTCAGGAGTGTAGTGGTGGATCCATATTTCATCTACAGTAATGAATCAACACAAAAAAATCTGACTCATTTTGCTTAAACTGCTGTAGCAGGGCCTTGGAAATGTTCATTCAAATGCGTTTTTGATCCAAAAAACCCAACGCAACTGTATAGCTTATGCATATCCAATTCTTCAGTTAATATATGACAAATACATTCTTTCAATATGCCCATAGCCTATCTCTCTAATCTTAATTCATTGGTTGTCCAGTACCATTTGGTGAACTTTTTCGATGATATTGGTAGTAGTTGCAGTTTTTGGTTATACCAAACATTCATCATCAATCAAGCTGGTATGACCATGTTTGAATTCTGCTACCCTTCTTTTCATGGTAGAAAATGATGGGAAAGAATCCCAGTAAATAGTATCCAACTCACGTTTTAATTTGCATAGGCATACTGGCTTTCAAATGCACATATTTAATCACTGCATGATATTCTATTTTTTCCATTTTTACAAACATTCTCCTCTGAATCACTTACTCAAATGATTATCAAACAACAACTGAGCAACCAAAATGACTGAAATTTTAGTAAGTACCTTTCAATACATGGGTGAATACATTCCCTAACTTTTGCTGATGAGTGCTACCATCTTTATGTTGAGGCTCAAAACTTTTCAGACAACTCTTGTATGTTGCAGAAGTCAAAATTTTGTACTGGGTTTTACTCTGGTATTTTAACTACACAATGACTTAGCAAAAAATAATTAAAACTCACTAAAAATAAATTTTTGTTACTTCTAGGTTGAATCTCCTGTTCTTAGGTTAATAACCCATTTTGTAAATAAAGTCTACATTTTGTTGACAAATTGTTCAAGTGTTTACATTTTATAAACATAATGAGAAAGGAGAGTTAATTATTTCATTATTTTTCTGAATTATTACTAAGATAAAATATTCACAGATATTAATAAAACATAATCAAAGTTTACCATAGAGTTTCAAAACATAATTTTACTTTTATTGTAATGAACAAAACAAAATTTCCAAAGATGCATTGTATAAAATTCATTTGAATTTAATATGGTACAAATATAAGAAATATTTACTTAAAAAATATGCATAAAATATAAGTCAAAAATAAAATCTTTTTTTTTTTAAAACTTATAGTGGGCAAGTAAGGATTATTGGTTTCTCTTTATAAATGTCTTATTTATTATAACAATATATTTAGAAATAACACAAACTTTTTCATAAACTTCAAATTTTGCTTTTTTCATAAACCATATAGGGATGGTGAAAACAATGCTGAAAAGACTCATTTAACTTGATATTATAACTACATACCAGGAATTCTTCCCACCCAAAATGCTGCTGCAGAGAAATAATAAATGAATGTTTCAAAGATTTAGAAATAGGGTAGAATATTTATATATAATTAATTTAACCTACCACTACAAATAAATGCAGTAAATAAAATTGCTCTATGCCTCCAATGAACCTGTGGCACAACTTCTTTAATATTGTTTTCTAATTCTTCCTCCCAGTTAGGCTGTAAAAATATATACACATATATTTAATTAAACATAAAAATATATCAATAAAGCTTTAGCACTAAAGAAAACAAAAGTTTTTAATTAAAACTTAAAATTTACTCTAACCTCCAAAAATACATTAACTTTAAAAGTTAACTTTTAGAACACATCAATAAGATCACACTAACATTTCTCATAAAATTTTTATTTTAAATCTATATACTAAACAGGGAGACTAGACAATGGAATATATATATAATCAAAGCCAAAATTATAAAAGATGCATAGAATTATCAAAAAATAAATCTGAAGTAATTATTCATATTTTAAATCAATCTTTAAATATCTTAAATTAAAAATTATATAATTTGAAAAAAAAATTACCTTAAATAAACGTTTTAGAATATTAAAAAAAAATAGTAATTACTGTGATGATTTTTAAGAATATTATATTTAATAAATCAAATAAAAAATTATTATAAAAATAAGCAATATAATCTAAAGATGGAAAATTAGTGATAGAAAGAAATTTTTACCACAAATAAATGTAATTTACATTATTTAATGCGTTTCAAAAGAAATTAGGGTAGAAAACTGAATTAATTTCAACAAAAGATGATAAAATTAAATAAAAATATGCAAAAAATTACTTATAATTCAATGATGCAGGGAAAGCCTAAAAAATTCAACGTTACAGAAGTGGAAACATAATTTTTACACAAACTATAAGCTACATATTTCTAAAAATATCATACAGCATTATTGAAAACCTTAAGTAAAAATGAATATAACAATATACTTGAACAAATATTTAAATTAAAAGCTACACCTGCCAATTTTATGGATCTGGCACAGAGGAATTGCGAGAATCTGCATGATTTAGTAAGAATGTGTTAAAATAGTTATTTAATTGATTTTAGAAAAAGATCTTGGATTTATGATGATGTTAATCATTTTATACAATATATAATCAAGTAACTCGGTAGGGGGGGATTTTACTAATATCCTAAAATCTAGTATTAACATCTGTTTTTCAGACTAGCACTGGTTTTCATCTTGAACCAGAATTGACAATCTTTAAAAGCATTTTTTTACAGGTTGCCTTTACATCCTACAGAATACACATTTAATAATAAATTAAACAAGCATTGGGCAACTATATTTTATAATTAATTTAATCATACACAATTCATACAAATTCACAATATAATACATCTAAAACTACAATAAAACATATTATTTATTGCCATAAAACATTCTCACAGTATATTGTGTAGTCAATAGTAACCAATTATAACCAAAACTGTAAACAAAATGCACAGATATAAATGCAATGTGAACTACTACACTTTCATACTATTATAAATCTAAAAATAATTTCTAAAACCAAAATTCTGATATACAGAATCCTCAATAGAACAAGACCTGTTTACTTTTTGTTTGAACTACTTTTACTTTTTGCATGAACTAGGGCTTTTACTCTGCATGCAACCAACATTACATTACATCAGGCAGTGCTAGTGTCCTTCAAGTGTCACTGATATTTCAAAGCCTACCACCCCCACCAGGCAGCTGATCATAAAATATATACATACTCGCAATTTTTTGCACCAAGAAAATTGCTACCTAACACACAGTGTCTCTTTATTTTTTTATGTTACAATAATTTTTTACACCTGATTAAACAAAAAATGAAGGCTCTTATCAAATATATGAAATGTATTGTTTTTTTTTTTTTTTGTAAATACATAAAAATGTACATAAAATAACATTTATTCACTGATTCTTGTACGAGATATTTCATAATTATATTATAAATAAATGAATAAACTAAAATTATTAACCAGTGATCTTTTTTAAAGTATTTTACAATAAACTTCTAGGGATAAAGAAAAAGTCACTCTTTTTAAATATCACAAATATTTATTTCTTAACGATGCCTATTTAAACAATTAATAATAAATTTTTAATTCAAAAAACCTTTTTATAAATAATCCTTTTAAAATAATTCATGACTCCACAATATAATGTACTGTTATGTCACTAACTTAAATAATTTTTCCATTCTACAACAAAAATAAATAGTATTTTAACTGAACCTTTTCTAACAACATAACTTTTGAACATCTTACAAAATTTCATACACCTAAATAACATTTCAGAAATCAAAATTTTAAAAATCTACTTTGTAGCCAATATTTTTATTGTTTAAATCATATAAAAACATGGGTGCACTTTTAATAAAAAGTATGAGTAAAAGTCTTAAAATTTCAATCCTCCAGCAAAATTTTAAAAAAATATTCTAATAAAGTGTAAGAAATTCAATCTTACATTTACAAATAATCATTTTTTTTTTTTTTTTTAGTTTTACAAATGACAATGTTGCATAGTTGAGACCTCACAACTTAGCTGAGTTAATCAACAAAGGATAGTTGAAATGTAATGCAATTGCTAATACTTGCAAATAAAAAGAGAAAGTGCCATATTTTTTCTATTTGAAATAAACAATTGAAATGAAACAAATATGGCAGAAAGTACATTTTATTTGCTAAAGAAACTTCCATTTATTTTTCCATGTAGTCACCATTTACAGATACACATTTCTTCCACCAAAGGTTTTCTAATTCCATCAATGAAGAATGTTGGCAATTTTTCTTTAATCCACAACCTCACTGTGTCAAATTCATCATCTGTGGTTAAATTAATACCTTAAACATCCTTCTTTAATTTTAGAAAAAAAAAAATTATAGGGCGCCAAATGTGATGAGTTTGGAGGTTATTGAACAGTTTCAAAATTCAACTTTACAAGAACCTTAATGGTTATGTATTAAGCATTATCAGCTGCAAAATTATCAGCTCCATGGATTGTAAATCACAACAAAACACACATCTCCTTAGGTGTTTTAACATCTCTATTATTGTACAAACTTAACAATTGACTAAGCTTCCAGGTAAACAGTCTTAGGTTTACACATTTGGAAGACCAGGATATTTGTCAAGAGAATTTTTTGCAGAGAGTTTTGAATTTTTTTAACTGTGGAAAAACTTTATTGCTGATATTCAATGGTCTGCTGTTTTTCTTCTTGGCCACAGTAATGCAGCTAAATTTTGTCTCCTCTTACAATATTGAAAAGGAAATCATCTACCCCGTCACAATGTTTCAGAAGCTGTTCATAACATTAAATCATCTACCTCGTCACAATGTTTCAGAAGCTGTTCACAACATTCCTTTCACTGCAGTTTATTTTTTCTAAAAGTTTGTTTGGCATTCATCGCAACAATTTTTATGATAGCCACAGTAATGTGTTTTACTTTTTCTTTAAATATGCCTAACTGAGAAATGATGTTTGTTATGTAACACAACAGTCAGTATGACCGAACAATTCATCCACCTGCACTTGGAGGTGGATCATCAGTCATAGAAACTGGTTGACTTTTCCTTATTCTATGTATTCACTTTACCAGTTTCTGATGTAAATTTTATTGCTCACTTAATCACACTATTTCAATTTCAATCAAAAAAATTCATAGCCATAAACAGTTCACCATACTTGATTCCATAACAATGGCAACCAACAGAAAATGAGATGGCACAGTCAACAAGTTTTTGAGTGTTAGTAGTATGGGAATGAAGCTATATGATAGCACCTGTCACTTTAGGTAACATTTTATTCTTCCACTACATTTCAGAAGTATTACAAATTACCAGCCATTAATCCGACATACATTCTTTTCCAAGAGTTTCGGATGTCCAGAGTTTCAGATATCAGACCAAGATGAAATGGCTTAAGTGCGCCAACATGTACATACTGTATATCACTGTATTATACATGTATTACTATATATATATATATATATATATATATATATATTGCTCTATTTTACTGTATACTGTACAGCCAAGTTTCTTACAAAAATCATAATATAAAACTCAAAATAAAAATACTAGCTTAATATAATTATTAAAAACTCAAAATTTTACACTGATTTTATTGTTTACTTCATTTAAGAACAATTTCTGATCCGAGATTACCTAAATCCTTCTGACAATCAACTCCTAAATATATCAAATTCTACTCGGAAAAAAAAAGTTATTTATATAAAAGTTAAAAAAAATAATTATATTAATTAAATAACTTACATTAGTAGACATTATAGTTTGATTGAATTTTACAGGAAATCCAATCAATGAATCATTATCGTCATCTTCACTTTCATCCGTTTCAGCCAACCATACTTCATGGTATATTATTTCAAAACCAAATATCATTATAAATAATGTACTTAAAACAATAAATACCATGTACATAAAAAAATATCTGTGATTATAATGACCAACACAATTATTTAACCAAGCTACAAGTACAAGTTAAGAAAAAAATACATTTTACAAATAATTAATAATGCATAGTCAAGATGTATCACCTGCCCCTGCACTATACTATATTAGACTCGTATCCTTGCTGATGAGTCAATCACTTTATTTATTCAAAAGTCACATAAGGTCTCACTTTATTTTCTAATAAATTTCCTATTGGCATCTCCAAATTCACATCACTGCTAAAATTTTACACAAAAAAATTTAATGAAACTTAAAATAATGCATCCACTGACCAAGTTTTATTTTTTTACTTTTTGACAAACCTGACATTACACACAAAATTTCAAAAAATAATTTATTTGATATATCACTTACCAACCTGTTTTTCTTGTAGTCTTTCCTACATTTAATTTAAATATAGTTGGAATAATGTTTTTTCCAGTTACTATTCAATTTTCAAGTAATAGTTATTTCATTCAGGAAAAGTTAGTTTAAATTTTCATTTATTCATATATTTGAAACTTAATTTTCATGGCCTAAATAAGAAAAGTTACATAAAAATTTAAAACAGTCATTAATGCAATAGAGTGCAGTTTGAAAAAATATATTTTTTTTATTGCAATATAAGTACTACTAAGGAAAGGGAAATAGCTGTTAAAAAGATGTCATATATATATATATATTTATATGACATGTTATATAAATGGTGATATTTAAGTATTGAAACAGCTTTATACTGCATATCTGAGAGGTTTTTGGAGGCACAAAGAAATGGGATTCAACACAGCTAAAAAAATTCTGCATTATGGTGCAGAAAATTTAAACAACAATGACTTCTTTAAGTGAAACTGAAAGAATAACTCTGTTCATGATGTATGGGTATGTGACAGAGTTCAGCTTTTACAAGAGGTATGCAATTTATTTATAACAGATTTCAAAACAGAAAACCGAAAAGAAAATTGACTATGATCAAAATAGTACAGCAATTTCAAGAAACCGGTTTTTTTTTTTTGTCTTCAGTCATTTGACTGGTTTGATGCAGCTCTCCAAAATTCCCTATGTAGTGCCAGTCGTTTCATTTCGTTATACTTCCTACATACTACATCCCTAACAATTTGTTTTACATATTCCAACCGTTGCCTGCCTGCACAATTTTTCCCATCTACC